>PVHP010008004.1:0-54737 GCA_004024765.1 Zapus hudsonius | reverse complement strand
TCGTGACAACTCACTGCCTCTGGCGAGCACGGTCCTCGATGGAAGCTTCCACTGGTGAGAATCCTGTGCTGGGAGGTGTCTGTGGCTCAGAGCGTGACTGCAGCTTATGTCCACGACCTGGATCCCTGCTGAAAACCCTGACCCTTGTTTCCTGAGGGACGTGGCGTGTCTGCTAGTCAGCCATCTTGAACCGGAACTCCAAGATGTGTCATTTATTAAACTGGATCACCACTCCCGATGCTTCAACTGTCCTTCATTGCTGCAGTGTGGTGGGATCTGCGGCCACCGAGAACCTCATCTGGCTGAGGGAGGAAGGGCGTTCATTGCCTCTGTGCTCAGAACACACTCAGAACACTGGCTCACATTTTATTTATTTATTTTAACAGAGGGGTTTTAAATGTATTTTTAATTATTTGCAAGCAGAGAGATTAAGAGAGAGAAAGAGAGGGGTGAAGAACGGGTGTGCTGGGGGCCTCTTATCACTGCACAGGAACTTCAGATGCATGTGCTACTCTGTGCATCTGGCTTGATGTGGGGAATTGAACTCAGGCTTTGTGAGTAAGTGCCTTTAACTGCTGAGCCATCTTTCCAGTTCTAAGCTTATTTTAATAGATACTGTAAGTACATGAAATAATTTTCTTCAAATTACAATTATTTTTAAAATTGTATATTCTAACTACAAGCTGATAGTACTTAATACTGTGTCAACTTGCATTAGGACATTTTACAGGCCATTTGTCTCAAATTGAGTTTTAAATACAGTTAGTTCCCAGATGTTCTTATTCAGCCCTCATCCTATCAGCTTATTGTGTTTGCTTTTGTTCTAGACTTCAAATAAAAGCTATTTTTTTGCTTAATTGAATGAATACAGCATACAAGTAACCATGTACTAAACATTTGTAGCTATAGTTGAAGCAAAAATCCTTTGGAAATAGATGAATACCGTTGTGTGTCGCCAGAGTATTGTAAACACAATCAGATCTCTCAGAGGTGATGGCAAGTGGCAGGAGCTTTCCCATCTGTTGTCACTTGGAGCCACACCAAATGATTCTAGCCAGTTCTTAGCCTAGAGGTCCATTGAATTCAAAACAGTCCAGGCCCCTACGGGTCTCAATAAAACATTAGTGGCCACTAGGCTTTGTACATTACCTGCGTTGCAGCCAGCCAAAGACCAAAGAAGCAGAGAACCTTGCCAAACCTGACCAGCAACGTTTCAGGGAAATTAAGTACTAATAATTCAGAAATCCTCTTAGGTTTGAGAGTGAGTCCTGTGTTGGAGAAACTATTCCATTGTTCCATTGGTGGCTGCTTGTTTTTTATTTGAGAACTTTATTATATGAACATATTTCATATCTGTCATATTACTACCAGGTTATACTCTTATTTCCTCTCTTCCTCACCCCTATTCCCCTAAGTGCCCTCCTCAGTGGGGTGACCAGTATTCACTATGGGGTCATGATTCTACCAGACAGTCCCTGTGGGGGAACAATGCCTCAGAATAGACCTTCCCACCCTGTGGCTTTCATTCTTTTGGCCCCTCTTCCACAGTGTTCCTTGAGTCTTGGAGGGCATGTTATAAGTCTCCTTCAGTGTTGGCCTCTCCGCTTTCTCTGGATTTCTGCTTTGATGAGGTTTGAGTCTCCTCACTGTCTACCGCTGTCTCCCTGGAGGGGGTTGTCAGGCTAGCAGTGAGAGCAGCACTCATATTCAACCCACCTCTTCTTCTGTAATGTCTCCTGGGCCCTGGCAGATGGGATATAGAGGACTCATCCAGTGTGAGGCACTTGGCTTTCTCATCTTGTCATTTTGAGACCTCCCAAGTTCAAATCTCCAGAGCTCACATAAAAGAGCTGGGCATAGTTATGAGCCTGTAGCTCCCCCACCCCCTACCCCATCCTGAAGGGAGCAGAGATTCCAGAATCTTTGGAGCCCCATAAACTCTGGAATTAGTTGAAGGGACTCTGGCACAAAACAAAGCCCAGCAGAAGACTATGGAGTAGTTCATACCATGGTCCTTTATGTCTCCACAAGTGACTAACCCCTTGCTCACACACGTGCGCACACCACACATATGCTCCGCTGCACACACACGGCATTACACACACACACACACACACACACACACACACACAGCAAAAGCTTCAGGCTACCATCCTGGGAAGGTCCCAAGCCATTTGTTATGAGAAGGATCCTCAATCTCCCTCTGCACATGCCATCTTCCCAGAGGCCAGCCGATGCCAGCGACATGCTCTTGAGTCTCTAGAACTGTGAACTAAACACTCCTCTTGTCTTCATAAAGTTACCCTGCCTTGGCTATTTCATCACAATAACAAGGAGTGGACAAGCCTGCAATTGCGAAGAAATTTGCTATAATAGTCTTTTTCAAATTATGGCATCATCCTAATTGTCTCCGATTTTCTCGTCATCTGTGAGATGTCTGATTGTCCTTCTTTAGAAAGTGGGGGCCAAGACGATAGAGGTCCAGTGTGGGAAGCATCCAGGGGTTCAGCAGCATGAGGTGGGAATGTATGGAAGACAGACAGGATCCCAAGACCAGGCAGAATGCATTCTGGGTTTCTAAGCCACATGGGTCTGGGCATGTGTGCATGTGTGTACACGTGTGTGTGTGCATGTGCACATGTGCGTGTGCATGTACGTGTGTGCTCATGCATATGCCTGTGTGCACATATCTGTGTGTATCTTTGTATGTGTGCATATCTGTGTGTGTGCACACATATCTGTGTATGTGTGTGTGTATGTGTGTGTGTATAAGAGAGCACTTGAAAAGACAAAAATAGAGGGACTTCAATAAGCGTGGAGTCATGCCTGACTCAAAGTTACACTACTGATATGTTTCTTGGCTCCAGTGCTGAGGATCAGACCCAGGCCTTGTACATGCTAAGCACACACTACCACTGAGCCACACTCCCAGCCTCCTTTCATTTCTTTCAAGTACTATTATGGCTCCTGGGAAGGAGGGAGAGCAGCCTAGTTTCATGAAGGCCTTCCATTGGGTGGTTGAAGTAATGAGATGGAGGAACATAGTGACTGAATAAAATTCAGGCTTAGAGGCTTGTCAGGATGGTTCAGCCATTAAAGGTGCTTGCTTGCAAAGCCTACCGGCCTGCATTTGATTCCCCAGTACCCACACACAGCCAGAGGCACAAAGTGACACATGCATCTGGAATTCTTTGCAGAGGCAGGAGGCCCTGATGCACCCACTCTCTCTGTCAAAGAAATAAATATTTTTAAAAATCAGGTTAAAAATACTTGGGATAGGTGTGAATTAAAAAATAGTGGAGCGGTTTCAAAATGGTGGACAGTTTATTTCCCTTGGAACTTGGACCACAGGATGACAAGGAGACTTCTGCTCTCGTTCATCCTCTTGGCGCCATCATCCTTTACTCCTTGGTGCTGCCTGGCAGGGCAGCTAATGAGCACAGTGGGGCCCATACTGTCCTCTGCGGCAGGTCAGCTGCCTTCTTGTTCCATGTCCCAAGAACTTGCTTTGAACTGTCACCAATCAGGCCTTCACTATGGGCAGGAGGGCCGGGTAAACAAGCTGGTGATTGTACACATGCAAGTTGTTTATGTCCTCCATAAAGAGAAGCCATGCTCTAAGGAGGAGTGGCCTTATGACAGAAAGTCATCACTGCCCCTGATCACTCCGTGCCCTTCTCTGCCAGAGGTGAGACTTTCTTTGCAGCAGCTAAACAAACCTGTGTGCAGTCAACTCTGTAGGCAAAGGTATGTGGAGATAAAGATGTCAGCAAATTTGAAAGAAAAATGTGTTTAAGAGCAGATAGCTCTCTTGAATAGAGTTGTTTTTCTTGGAGTTAAAAAATATTATTTATTTATTTATTTATTTATTTATTTATTTATTTGAGAAAAAGAGAGAGAGAGTGGGCACACCAGGGCCTATTCCTGCTGTGAATGAACTCCAGAAATGCCACGTTGTGCTTCTGTCTTTTCAAAAGAGCTGGGAAATTGAACCCCAGCCAGCAGGCTTTGCAAGCAAGCACCTTTAACTGCTGAGCCGTCTATCTGGTCCTTTCTTGGAGTTTGGAGACTTAATCTTAAGAATTGGAAGGGAACATAGTGACTGGTGGTCCAGTTTGTACAAAGTAGAGCAAAGGACAGTCTCCAAGGCCAGAGCTGCTCTGCTGCAGTGCAGAGATAAGTGTTGGTGTCCACCTCACTGCTGGGGATGGCCCATGGCTCCGGGAGGCTGGGGAGGGGGCAGAGCTAGCTCTGGGCCCGCCTCAGAGAACCTGGAGCAGATGGCCACAGACCAAGGTAAAACAAGAGACCACTGGGCGATGCCTTTGGCTAGCCAGAGGCTGAGCCCAAGGGGATTTGGGGGAAGTGAGAGGTCAAGTACATTGGTCAGAGTTAATGAATAGATCTTTCAATATCCTTGGGGGGGATCAGTTCCAGGATGTCCCCCTCTATCCCATGAATGCCAAAATCCACAGATGTTCATATCTCTCGGATAACCTTGTGCAGCACTTGCTTAGAACTTAAGTATCTCCTCCTGCATGCTTAAAATCACCTTCAGGTTATTTATAATGTCTAGAACAATGCAAATGCTATGCAAATAGCTGTTAGGCTGTATTGTTTTATGAATAGAAGTAAAGAAGTGCCCATCTGGAGTCCTCCCTCAGAGGGACAGGACTTGCCTAGCATACACAATGGCTGATATCCACAGTGCACCAAGAAAACAAGAAAAAATAAATAAAAAGAACAAAGTCTGCACATGCTCATTGCAGATAGTCTTTTCTCATTTTCAGTGGTAGAGAACCCACAGATATGGAAGGTCAAGAAATTGCAGAAGCCGGGGCTCAAGACGACAGGACTTATCAGTATAGATAGAGAGAAAGGAGGCTAAATCACCTGTCCTCTGAGCTTTCAGGAAAGATTCTTTGGGTCTGCTGCGGAACTGTCCCACCACCCCCCCCCCCCCCCGGGCTGACAGCAGGTACATGCAGGGGAGGGAGGGAGCCACAGCCAGAACCGCTGCCCTGGCCGCAATTTGGCAGTGTTGTGCACTCAGCTTCTCAATCACACACTCAGCTGTCAATGAAAATCCCACAAACTGCCAGCAGGGATTGAAGTCCTAACTGGACCTCTGGCTGGGTGAGAGCCTGGACAATGCGATTCTTTAGTTTTCACATGCACAGTGTATGAAGTGGATTGTGGAATAAGTGGACTCATGGTATTGGCTACTGGTAAAGAGGGCTTCAAGCCCAGGAGAAGGACTTGAGCTCAGGATGCTGGTCTGTGTGGTCAGAAGCAGGAAACTGCTGATAATTTCTTGGCCAGTAAAAGGTTATGTAGAAGATTATTTACAAATATATATATTTTAATTTTTATTTATTTGTAAGGGGAGAGAGAAAGAAAGAAAGAATGAATGAAGAAAGAAAGAAAGAAAGAAGGAAGGAAGGAAGGAAGGAAGAAAGAAAGAAAGAAAGAAAGAAAGAAAGAAAGAAAGAAAGAAAGAAAGAAAGAAAGAAAGAAAGAAAGAAAGAAAGAAAGAGGCATGCCAGGGCCTGCAGCTGTTGCAAATGAAGTCCAGATGCATGAGCTACTTTGTGCCTCTGACTTTATGTGGGTACTGGGGTATCTATCCTGGGTCTAGGCTTTGCAGGCAAGTGCCTTAACTGCCGAGGCTTCTCCCCAGACTACCAAAATATTTTCTAAGCACACCGTGCAAGTTACATTTGTCCCCAGGAAGTTCTAAGGGGGAAGTCATGTGCAGGAGACTTCCTTCCTGCTTGTTGATGGCATTCTATGGCCAGTGAAATGGGTTGTGAGATACAGCACCACTTCCATGAGCACTATGTCACTTGTCCTTGGGCTAAATGAATGGTTAGCAAAGAGAAGGGCAAGTTCAAGATAAGTGATCATCAAATCCAAGTGGTCCACTGTGGAAATAAGCATGGAAACTCTTCAAAACAAAAACAGAACTACACGTCACCCAGCTGCACCATTCCTGGGTATATACCAGGACTCAAAGTCCACATAACAGAGGTACATACATATCCATGTTTAGCAGGTGAATGGATAGAGAGAATGTGTCACAATCCCTGGGTATATATACCCCAAGGACTCTAGATCTTCCTACTGCAGAGATGACTTGTACAGCTGTGTTCATTGCTGCTCTATTCATAATAACAAGGAAATGGAACCAACCTAGATGTCTATCATCTGATGAGTGGATACTGAAAATGCATTCCATATACACAATGGAGTTTTAGTCAGCAGCAAAGGAAAATGGAATTGTGAAATTTGCAGGAAAATTGATAGATCTGGAAAGAATTATAGGAATCAAAGTAACACAAACTCAGAAAGCCCCAAACTGAAGATTTTCTCTCATAGCAGATCCTAGCTTCTAATATTTATGTGTGTGTATCTAAAAAGGTGCAAATGTGGATAGAACTAAAACGCTAGAAAGGTGACTAAGAGGTAATAAGAGGTTTAGAAGAAAGGGAGAGGGAAGGGCTGGAGAGATGGCTCAGCAGTTGAGGCACTCGCCTCCAGTGCCTAAGGTCCCTGGTTCAATTCCCCAGGACCCACATAAGCCAGACCCACAAGGTGGAGGCTCTGGTGCTCTCTGTCTCTGTCTCTGTCTCTCTCTGCTTGAAAATGAATAAATAAAATATTAAAAACAGAAAGGGAGAGGGAAAAGGAAAAAGAGTACACATGACACACAGACAGAAAGGAGGGAAGAGAATACAGGAGGAAAAGGAGCCACATGAGGGGAATTCACTAAAATTGTGGTTTGAAAATGCCATAATGATGCCTAAAACTCTGTATGGTAATTAAAAAAATAAATTGAATTTTAAAAAGAAAAGTTAAAAAAGAAAATGTGGTACATATACACAATAGAATTTTATTCAGCCATAGAGAATGAAACTAGGGCTCATCATGTTAAACAAAATAAGCCATGCTGAGAAAGAAAATACCATAGCAGCTCATATGAGAAATATAGAGGAAAATAGTAAAACAACCCCCCCACCGTGAAAGTAGGTAGAAAGGGGACTACTAGGGATGAGAAGGGGACCAAGGGAACTGGGGGGGATAGGAGAGGTTAATGGGGACTGAACACAGTCAGCATACAGTATACACATTAGGAAAATGCCACAAGGAAGCACATTATTGGTAAATCAATGCATGCCGATGAAGGCAACGAGGAGGTGACATCATGGCTCTGTCACTGCTCTTTGTGACCAACCCCATGAGGAGTAGAGTCCAGGGGAAAGGAGGCATGGAGAAGAGAGAGCTGATTCTCCAGCTTGCAGGATACCCCTGAGTGTGGAAGGAAGGCAGTCCAGAGCCCCAGGCTAGCAAGTAGTGAGGAAACTTGAACTTCGGTGCTCAGCCAGGCAGAGGCCCCTGACCATGCCAGCAAAGCATCTGGGCGCCTCTTCTGCAGAGGGGCAGCTACCAGCCTCAGCCAGATAAAAGAAGTAACAATACTTACATCTTTCAGAACAGGGAAGTGAACGGTATCATCTGAAACTGACAAGTAAAGTCACAGAAACTGACAATAATCACAGCATCTCTTTCAGCTCTTTCCTATTCTTGTAAAAAATATTTTATTTATTTATTTTCAAGCAGAGAGAGAGAAAGAGAGAGAGAGAGAGAGAGAGAGAGAGAGAGAGAGAGAGAGAATGGGAACATCATAGCCTCCAGCCACTGCAAACAAACTCCAGATGCATGCACCACCCTGTGCACCCAGCTTTATGTGGGTACTGGAGAATCGAATCCAGGTCATTAGGCTTTGCTGGCAAGCGCCTTAACTGCTGAGCCATCTCTCCAGCCCTCCTGTTCTTTTTTAAAGGTATTTTTAGGGCTGAAGAGATGGCTGAGCGGTTAATGAGTTTACCTGCAACACAGAAGGACCTGAGTTCAATTCTCCAGTGCCCATATAAAGCCCATTCTCTCTCTCTTTCTCTCTCTCCCCCTCTCTCTCTGCCTCATTCTCTCTCTCAAATAAATAAATATTTAAAAAAATAAAGGTATTTTTAAAAACTTATTTATTTATAAGAGAGAGGGGGAGTGTAGATCAAGTGAGTGTGGGTGCACCAGGGCCTCCAGCCTCTGCAAACTCCAGAAGCATGCACCACCTTGTGCATCTGGCTTTATGTGCGTACTGGGGAATGGACCCAGGGTTCTTAGGCTT
The DNA here is from genome assembly GCA_004024765.1 of Zapus hudsonius. NCBI lineage: Eukaryota > Metazoa > Chordata > Mammalia > Rodentia > Dipodidae > Zapus > Zapus hudsonius. The sequence continues at coordinate 46,552 of PVHP010008004.1, read as the reverse complement.
TGCAGGCAAGTGCCTTGACCACCGAGCTATTTCTCCAGCCCTCCTGTTCTTTTTAAAACCGCCCTTCCCTTCATCCTAGAGAGATTGTAGGAAAGGAGCCTCTTTGGGTGGAGGAACTTCTCTGACATTAAACATTTCTCTCATTTCACTCTGGTTCTTTTTATAAGCTCAATGAACACTGAATGCCTGAGACATTAAAACAGCTGCTACTTATGAGTCTAAGTTTAGGAAAGTGGTTTCACTTGTCACCCAATTCAAGCACCCTCATGAGTAGAAAGTGTTCAGTTGGTGATGGTATTTATGGGTGGCGGGACAGCAGTTATATGAGACACTTTTATCTCTTTGTATCGCTGATGCTCAATTCCCTATAATAAGCATTTTCTGCAAGAACAAAGCAATTTATAATTTATTGCGGTAGAAAGAGGGGAGAGAAAGAAGCCAAGCTGACAGCTGAGTTCATTTGGGGTGATGTGAACGTGGCCAATACTGATTTGTGCAAACGGCCCAGCAAAGTCCAGACATCCGAATCCTTGATGAGCGTCCTTGCTTCCTGGTGTCAGGGGCCCCACTCACTTTTCCAGCCTTGGCTTTCTTAATTATTTCCATTTAAACCCACGAATTCCATGCTCTGCCGTGTTGAGCTGCTTGCACTTCCTGGCCAGCCCAGGCTCTCAGGGGTCCCTGTTGGCTCCTGCTCTGTCCCCTCTCTCTGAGCCTCCCACCCCCACCCCACTCTCCACAAGCTCCTCGTCCTGCCTAGTGCAGAAATTTTCTTTATTTCAAGGTAGGGTCTCACTGCCCTGGAATTCACTCTCTAGTCTCAGGCTGGCCTGGAACTCACAAAGATCTCCTACCTCTGCCTCCTGGGTGCTGGGATTAAAGACATGCACCACCATGTGGCTCTTAAAGATATTTCTCTGTGATGGCATCTATGTAGCCTTAGCCTATTTACTAGTTGATTGCTTTGTTAATTAGACCATGGTTAGTCAGCTTTGCTTCACCATGACAAAGCAGGCAGAAAGCATGACTTGGACGCTGTAGAATTAATGTCGCCCTGCTGTCACCCGAATCTTAGTACCGTGAGAATTGCCGAAGACTTCCCACTTCCAGAACTGCCAGGAGACAGCTCTGCATGGTCCCAAGCCACCAAGTGTACAGTCATTTGTTGCAGTGACAACAGGAAACCCAGCCAGGTCCCTAGAGCCTTCGAGTTCATGGTGTCTTTGCCATGGAGCTTCTCGTCCGGTCAGGTAAGTTCATCATGTTACCTATGAAATATAAACATAAGGCATCCATGTCCGCTCTGTTGTGTCATGTAGTTTATGGGTATGGTGTGTTTGCATGTGTGTAGACATGTATGTGGGCATACACACGTGTGTGCTCATGTGCGTGCCTATGGAGGCCAGAGGCTGACGTTGGGTGTTTCCTCGATCCCTCTTCATGGTACCTTTTGAGATGAGGTCTCTCATTGAACCTGTGGCTAGCCGGTGAGCTCTGGAATCTAGCTGGCTCTGTTGTGCCCGAGGAGTGAGACCCCCACAGAGACCACCAGGGAGACCAAGTCCGATGGCCGCTATCCGACACACACACACTGGCGCAGCAGCTGTGGGGATGCGACGCCGGACAGTTACAATTTTGGGTACTTAAGGGCAAAAACTGCAAGAGCCACAATTGGGGGCTTTCCAAGCCTCTGCAGGTGTGGCTTTGATGTGTCAGAATAACCTGACCGCAGACAGTCAAGGACATTTATCTATCTTATCATCTGCTGGCTGAGTCTAGGGGTAGCAAGATATCTTTTGGCACACAGACATGTCTTTTATGAGAACATTTGTTTGAGGTCAGCTTTTAGCTAAGATGGAGGGCTGAGCACACAATGGAGTTCTTATGGCTATTTTGATCTTTGCAGCTCTGCCTGCCCAGTGCTGGAATTACAGGCACGGGCCACCATGCCTGGCTCATAGATGGGCACTGGGCACCTCAACTTCCCTCCTCAGTGGAAACATTTACTGAGCATTTCCCAGGTTCCCTTAAAACACTCTTCCTGTTTGTGCGTGTAGTGTGCAGGCGTGTGCATGCATGTTCATATGGAGACCAGAAGTCAACGTCCAGTGTCTCGCTCAATCACTCTCCATGTTACCCTCTGAGCAAATCCTCCACTGAACTCAGAGCTCGTGGACTGGTCTGCAAGCCTGAGTATCCTCCTGCCTCTGCCTCTCCAATGTGGGTATTATAGGCATAAGCCATCACACTCAGAATTTTAGGGGAGTGCTGGGGATCCAGGCTCAGGACCTCACATTTTCACATCAAGCCATGACCCCAGTACCCAAAACCATGTTTCAAAGAGAAGTGAGACCAGAGTTCTCTTTCTTTTCAATACATAAAGAGACCCAGGAACAGAGAGAGCATGGCTTGTTCCAGAACACAGTTTATATGTGACCAAAATAAGAATATGCTTCAATATACAGGAACATGCTGTCTTTGGCTCACCAAGTGGTGATGAGCTGAAGAATGGAGAAGTGGGGTGATCAGGAGAAACAGAAAAGCACCCCAGAGTTCACAAGTGTCCAGGGCCACACTGGCCCAGGGCCCAAGAATGACAAATGCTGAGGGCACAGAGGCTGGCTGGCTGTGCCTCGTCTCAAAGCTGCGGCCAGTTCGTGTCACACCACTTACCAACTGCGTTTAATTTCTCTCTTTTTTTCCTGCTGAATTTCATCTTTCTTCTCACCCCGATTCCTCTGCCATTAGACTCCCAGCAAAGCCTTAGCCAAGATGTAAGCCTTTCCCAAGCTTCTGTTCCACAGGGAGCCTTGTCTTAGGCAAATCCTAAGAGATGCTCACACCTGAGCTGGAACTCAAAAGTGGCTCTTCTGACAACTTGAAGGTGTGGAACATCTTTGTGTGACGAAGTGGAGGTCCCAAGACCACTCTGGATTGGTCAGGAAGGATGTGCTACCGGGAAGATGGCATGGGACGGACTTCCTGGGAATGAAATACAGGTCAATGTAAGCAGGAAAATAGCGCCCACCAGGCAAGGCGGAGGTGAGCAGAGAAAGCAGGGAAATGGATCAGAGCTTGGCCAGGAGCTGAGTCGGCCCCATGCTCTCCCACTCCCTCGGAGGTGCCTAGTGCTTCTCACGCACACTTCCAGAGGGGGAGACTCACTGCTCAAGAATAGCTCTTTCCACTTCTGCACGGTCCTGAGCCAAAATGAGTCAAAGCCTGTGCACTGGTGCATACGCCCTGCTAGTGCTGTGCTCTGTGGCAGCTTATGTAAGCTACGTTGCCCGTTCTCCATCTAAAGGATTCAAACACTTCCAAGGCAGTTGCCTGCTTCTTCTCCAATGGGTCCCATGATGCCATCTCCAAATCCTCTATTTCCTACTTTGTCATTTGAAAAAAAATCATACCCAGGTGTGTTCATAAAGCCTGAACTGTGGAAGCCAGAATCACACCTCACTTTCCATGGATCTCATGACATTAGAGAACAACATTAACATCTGTAATATCTCTTATTAAAGAACAAAGGTACACTATTAAGTACCCAAACTGTATGTTGTCCCAGTGCACAAGTTCTTAACTGAACTTGGCTGTAAAATACACGAAACAAAAAGCAATGTAATCATTCCCATGTGGAAAGTTACACTATGAGCAAAAGGCAGGAGTCAAAACAATTCTTGGAGATTCCATAGTATTGCTCTAAATGCCTTAGTATTGTCTTAACATGTTAATGGAGCCCAGGGAAGTATTGTAAACTTGCATGTTTAAGCGTTGTAAACTTCCCATGTCCTTGCACACTGTCCACTTCCGCATGATGTAATGGTGGGAAAGCCATCATCGAAGCCAAGCACAGGCTGCTAGTGCTTCACTCTACTCTCACAATACTGCACAGAACTAATAAATGGTGAATCGGTTTGATGTTGCAATTTCCATTTACCCAGAAGAGCTAAAAAAATCATTTTAATTTCATGAACCCGGATAGGTTTAAAAAATATTTTTATTTATTTGTAAGCAGAGAGAAATAGAGGGAAGAGACCCAGGCAGAGAGAATGAGCACACCTGGGCCTCTAGCTGCTACACATGAACTCCAGATGCATGCACCCCTCTGTGCATCTGGCCTTATGTGGGCACTAGAGAATGGAAGCTGGGTTGTCTGGCTTTGCAGGCAAGAGCCTTAAGCGCTGAGCCATCTCTCCAGCTCCCCTAATGGGTTTTATTCATATAAATATCTGCAGCCTTCCACTCTTCCCATGATGGTTTCACACTAGACAATATATACAGCACAAGGAGAAATTCAACAAGCCAGTTGGGATGTGTCCCAGTTGAAGAAGTCAGAAATCACTGGATAGATTGTATTGTCTTTCCCTCTTGGGTCACACAAATGAAGAGAAAATATCGCCTTCTGATTATAGGGACTTTCTTTTTTTAAAATATTTTATTTATTCATTTTCAAGCAGAGATACAGAGATAGATAGAGAGAGAGAGAGAGAGAGAGAGAGAGAGAGAGAGAGAGAGAGAGAGAATGCACCAGGGCCACCACCTTGTGGGTCTGGCTTATGTGGGTCCTGGGGAGTTGAACCTGGGCCCTTAGGCACTGGAGGCAAGTGCCTTAACCGCTGAGCCATCTCTCCAGCCCTATAGGGACTTTCTTTAAAGCAATAAAAATAGTATTGGGGAAGTTGAAATGGTTTCTTTGCTCATTTCCTGCCCAAATTTAAGGGAAGAGGTATTTATTTTAGCTCACAGTTTCAGGGGACCTATATAGTCCATAGTGGGGCAGGGAGAAGTCACTAGGCTTCTGATGATGTATCTGCAGCAGGAAACAGAGAGAAGAAACCTGAACATGCTTTCTCCTTCTTCTCTTTTTAGTAAGTCCAAGATGGTGCCACCCAGATTCAGCCTGGGTCTTCCCTCCTTAGTTAAACTTTCCTGGAAATGTCCTTCTAGATGTATCCAGGGGCGTGTCTCTTCTTAGGTGAACCCCAATCCAGTTATAATGAAGACTGGTCATCACAAGTGGACTCCTGTCAATTTGACGCCCCCAAAACATCACTTTAAAGTCATACATGTTGATAGAGTAGCTTGTTGGGCAGTTTGGTCATAGTCACAGGCCCTCAAAGAGAGGTCAAGACCAACCTGCCCTGACATCCTAAGACAACAGAAAGGCTGTTGCAGTCCAGGGGCTGAAATTCTAAGAAAACTCCTACTCACGAAGATGGTGGCTGCTGACTCGTCAGGATCTGTATGACCACCAGCCTCTGCCCATTGCTCTTCCTACTTCCTGGTCCCTCAGTATCCTTAGAGTTTTTGCGGGCTCCCTTTGAGTCTGTACAATATCACCTTACTTCTTCACAAATCAAAGATCCCAGATGTGTCTGTCTACCTGTCTGACGTCCATATGAGTCATCAGTGGACTTGATCCAAACCTATAAGAGCTGCTGTAGAACCGTGTGCCAGCTGTCAACTCTTGTCCAGTCCCCTCCCCATGTCACAGGGAGCTAATCCCTTTCTAATAAATCTTGCCTGCACACCCTTCTCTGCACGCCCCACTTCTGTCCTTGTTGCTGCTCCAAGTGACTGGAAGACAGTGAACTTGAGAGCTGCTTGCTTGGGGACTTGTAACGACTGTTGAATGTCGTTACTGTGATCCCCAAGCCATCCAGAGCTGAGACAGCTTTCAAAACCCACGACCAGCTCACTCCTCCCGAATTCTCAAGGACTCAGGCCATCTCATGACACAAAATGTAATCATTTCATCCCTAAGTGTCACATGGTTTAACAGTTTCATCCTCACCCAAAAGGCTGAAGTCTCTTCTGAGATTCAGGCAATCTTGTTAACTGTGAACTTATATGATCTAAAAAGATACATATTTCCAGTACATCATGGCATTGAATAAACATTCCCATTCCCAAAAGAAGGAATGGAGGTATAGAGCAATGAAAACTTGGCCCAAAGCAAGACTGAATCTCAGTGGGGCAAATAACAAATCCTGCATGTCTGGCAGCTGGATCATGAAACAGAAGACATCAAAGTAGAAGTGAGAAGAGTTAGGAGGAAGAAGTGAGTCAATGGGCAAGAGAAGAAGAAAATAGGGAGTGAATGTTCAAAATACATTATATACTGTCATAGTCAGCCACACATCACTGGGATGAATCTCTAAACCAGGCACAATTTTGGGGAGGAAAGTATTTATTGAAACTGTCAAATCCAGGGGAAGTTAAGGAAAAAGGTTGGCCTCCTTTTATAGATCCAAGCAAAGACAGACAAACCACCACTAGCATCTCAAGCAAGCAAGCAACTGTAACCCACAAAATTCACAAAAATGCAGAACTGCCAGACCAGGTTCTGGCTTTTCTTTTGCATAACTATCCCTAGTATTTTGCATCCAATTTAGAAAGGGGCAGTCCCCAAGAGGCTAGGCCAAAGTGACACTTCCTCCAGCCAGAAGCCTGGAGACAATTAACAATTTAATAAACACAATTAATAAATTCTATTAGGCGACATTATTCAAACTATCACATATACGTATATAAGTATTGTCAAAAATATAATTTTTTTAAATTGCCATTGAATAACTCCACATCTGTACCAGAAGGGATAAATTGAGACTGATAATATCGAATGTTAGCAAGGATGTGGACTAATTGAAACACACTCCTTGAAGGAATGCAAATTAGAACAGCCATTTTTACAAAATTTTTGTATTACCTACCAAAGCTAAAAATATCTACCTTCTGACCTAACAATTCTACTCCTGGATAAATTTCCACTAGCAAGGAACATGTTTGTCCATAGGTGACACTCACACAAGTCTTCATAACCACATGGTCCACAAGCTAAAAGCTATTCAATGCCCATCAACAACAGGAAGAATTTTTGCCTTGGTGAATATGCATACAGCAAAATATGGCAAAGCAGAGTAAAATGACCCGTTACCACTTCATGGAAGAGTCGTGAGGGAAGAAGTCAGATAAAAGAGCACGTGCTGTATAAGCTTTGAATAAAGTTCATAAAACAAACCCACTCAGAATAGTGGCCAGCCTATGGGGTGGGCACACCATTAACTACAAGAGAGAACCAAGGGTTTTCAGGGATGCTAAAATGTTACATATCTTGAAATCGGTGGTGGTTACTAAGTTCAAGATATGAGTTAAAAAGAAAAAAAAAAAAAAAGAAAAAGCAAAGTGCAAAGCCTGATGTCTTGGGTTCAGTTCCCCAGACCTCACATAAAGCTAGATGTGCAAAGTGGCACATGTGTCTGGAGTTCATTTGCAATGGTTAGAGGCCCCTGGTGTGCCCATTCTCTCTCTTTCTCTCTCTGTGCCCCTTTCTCTGTCTTTCTCTCTCTCTCAAATAAAAGCATATTTAAAAAGACAAGAAAACAAAGCAAACACAAACAAAAGCAAAAGCAAAGGAAGCATTTGCTGAGCACCTACCATGGATGGGGAAGACATCAGACACTAAGAAATAATAGCCGTGGACTAACCTGCCCTGAGATGACTGGGTGTCAACCATTTCCCAATTTTGAACACTTGGGCTAAATAGTCCTACATATAAACCAATGGAAGAAATTGTTAGGGAAAATGTCAAAAATGCTTATCTATGTGAATATAAATTTTGAAAAATTGCCCCCAGTTTGTCTTTGAAAAACTTCAAAATTACAGAGAAGTTTTGCAAAATACCTTGGTGAAAGCAACTGCACGTTTGCCTGCTGTGTGCGTGTGTGTGTGCACGGAGCTGGTGGACAGTGAGTGGAGAGGAGAATCTTCTGGAAAGAGCAGATGGGGGACACGATCCCTAAATACTGCAACACTGAGTACTTTCTAAGAGGGACATGACTTTCCCTTCATGATCACCAAAGTTAACACTCAGAGTACCTGTGTGAAGACACAGTGTGCTACCTGTGCATAGCTGACAGCTGACCTTCACCATTACCTTGACACCTTGACTGACAGGCATGGGAAATGCAAGTCACGGGACACTGGAGGCTTTCACCAAGGTTCCAGGAAGCTGTTGCGAACACAAAACAGGATCCCTGCAGAGAGCCCCCCCCCACCTCCCAGGACACTTGACACCTTGAAAGTGAGACCTCAATTACAGTGTGGCTATTCCTCAAACACAATGGCTAATGCTGAAGGTGCCCAAACCATTGGATGTCCACTAAGGAGAGCTTGGGGCAGAGCCCCAGAGATGGATACCATGAGACCCAGCTGCCAGACATGCAGGATTTGTTATTTGCCCCACTGGGTTTCAGTCTTGCTTTGGGCCAAGTTGAGGCTGCAACATGGGTAGGGGCTTATTTATTGCAACATTAGCAACTTACCAATGACTCCCCCACCAAAGAACATACCTCCCCCTCCATCACTAGCTGCCCCTATCTCCTCAGGGAGGGGTGGGCCTCCTGAGCCCCTCCACTAACCATGATGAAATGTTGACGGGCCTGATCTTGTGGTCTTCACAGCTCCTATGGGTTCATGGGGCAGCAGCCATGTCATGTCTGGAACACAGCACTCCTCCCCATCCTCTGGCTCTTACATTCCTTCAGATGCCCTCCACAATGCTTCATGAGTCTTGGAGGAGGGGGTACAGGTATCTCCTTTAAAACCAAACATTCAACTGCAACTTAGTCTCAGTACTTGCATGAGTTTCGAGTCTCCCCAGTAACCCATTGTGTCTTAACATTATTAATAATATTAAGTGAATAAATGAAAATGGTATGCCTATAAAATGGGGTATCATAGAGCTCTAAACAAGTGTTTTCAAAGATGTAATAGTCTAGGATATATTTGTGACACAAAGATAAAAGCTAATTTACAACTGACACAGTATACTTTTATTTAATATATGCATAATAAAGAGGACTTGAATGTGAGTCATTAAGATATTAAGAGGACCAAAAACATTCATGATTCATGTTTTCTTCATAAATAAACAACAGATGAATGCTACCTTAAAAGCAGAAAAAAAAACCTCAAAAAACAATGTTAAACTTTTTTTTTTCTCAGACAAGATCTCATGTAGCCTAGGCTGGCCTCAAAGTGGTTATGAAATAGGTGACCTTGAACTTCTGATCCTCAGTGATGGAATTACAGTTCTGTGCTACAATACCTGGATTGACATCATACTTTTTGTTTGTTTGTTTGTTTTGAGGTAGGGTCTCACTCTAGCCCAGGCTGATGATCTAGAATTCACTATATAGTCTCAGGCTGGCCTTGAACTCTCAGTGATCCTCCTACTTCTATTTCCTGAATGCTGGAGTGCTGGAATTAAAGACATGTATCACTAATTTTACACCATACTTTTAAGGATAGTCTTTGTCTGAGAAAATGAACCTAAGTTTCAAAAATGAATGGTTCCTCTTTGGGTCTGTCTGGTCATCTATAAAATGGGTGTCCACTTCTTAACCACCAAGCAGAGCTTATCACCAGTGAGCATCCCGTAAGAGATTCCTATTAAAAAACACCCTTCCAGCACAGGAGAAAGGCAGTTGTCCAGGGACCTGTCAGAGAAGAGGTTATCACAATTTCAGAGGCAGGGGAAAGAGTTTTGGAATAGGGAGGGTGTATGGTAGAAATCCTAAACCCTTTGAGGGTTCCAGGGAGGATGCAGACATGTGACCTCAGAGCTTATGGAGGTGAAGGTATCCTGGTGCCAGGAGGAAGGAGAGGAGCCTAGACCTCTCTCCCGCTCCTCACAGTGGGTCAAAGGCTGGGGCTCCCGTAGTACACCAGTTCCTTGGGTTTCTAGAACCAGAATCTCTGAAGTCTGGGGTCCTGACCCAAAGCAGCTGAGCACCTACTTCCTGTCTCCATCAACTTGTTCTCTTGTAAACATTCTCGTTCCCTTGTGTCATGGTTTGATCCAGTGGACATGCTTGTGGTCAGATGAGTATGTTGTATGTCCTCTATCACAAACTAGTTTTCTTGAGTTTCTCACTGAGCCTAGAATTACCACTTTCGGTCACACTGGCTAACCAGGAATTGTCCAGTCTACACTCCCCCACAGGACTGGAGTTACAGGTATGTGTAGTCATGACCAGCTTTTATGTGGGTTCTGGGATTCAAACTGGGGCAGTCTACCTCAGGCTTGTACACAGCTCTTCCCAGCTGCCATCCCTCTAGCCCCCCACAGTAGTCTTTTTCCCTCATGAGTATAATTTGTGAAGATATCAAGGGATTTGTTTCTTAAAGTTCTGAACACAAGATCTTCATATTTTCTGATCTGATTTTGGGAGTACAGGCTGATGCCTAGCACTGTGTCCCAGGAGTATCATGAGGGGCATGTTGGACCAGGAATGGGGAGCTCTCCAGATTATCCAACTTCTCAGGATTTCACTGGCTCAGAGGCCCTCTCTGCCACTTCAGCAGGCGAGAACCCCTGTGGGCTGCAAGGGGCACCTTCAGTCATCACGTCTGGAAAACAATGTCCAAGTGCAAAAGGAAAAATCTCGTACCACATCTCCTTGGGAAGAAACTTTCCCCAGAAACACCCTCGGTTTCACCCTGGAGTCACCAAGTCTCATTTGCCTGGGGTGGGGGCCCTGGCCTATTCCTTGGCTGAATGAATTACATCAAAGGTTTTTCATCCTGGTCTTGGATAAGGTTGTTTCCTCAGGACATGCAGGAAGGGCTGAGTTCCCTCTCCTTCAGAGAAGTCAGAGCTCAACCAGTAGGAAGCGGATCCAGCAGAAACAGTCCTGTGTCTGCCTTAATTAGATCTTAAAAACTGAGGTGAGGCTGTGTGTCTCTGTTGGCTTCTAACACTTCCACTAGCATAGCTGGCCCTTTAGGCCAATGAACCTAAGCGTGTTTGACGACCATGTAGGATGGTATTATCAGCAGGTCAAGAGGTGATCAGACCCCTTATTTAGCAGCAAGTAAGGCCCATGCCTGCCTTGGTGATTTTCCCAAGTTGAGCTAGACAAAAATGGCACTATTATCTGGAGGGAACGCATGGTCGTGTCTCCTGTCACTTACTCAGACATTCCTTGCTCACTTCCTCCATCAGTGAAGTTCTTCCATTGTTTTCTTGACATGCTGCTCCTCACTCTTTTTTCCCACGGCTGGGGGTGGCAGCCAGGGCCTTGTTCATGCCAGGTAAGTGCCCTGTCACTGAGCTACCCAACCCCCCAGTTCACTTGAATCTCCGAGTTCCTATTCCAGTTATGCCCAGGCTCTGGCCTCTGTAAGCTAATGAGGGAACTTAGCACTTTATTTCCGATGTGAAGCCTTTTCAGAGGGTTGCCATGTAACTTCTTGGGGAAAAAGATGCTTTAAATCTTTGCAAGTTCTCCCGACCTATCTAACAAACTATTGTGTTAATGATACACTTGAGAACACTGAGGCCCAAACATTTGAGTGACTTGTCTGAGGTCACCTGCCCTGCTCATGAACAGGCCCAGCTGTTGTCACGGCACTGAAATTTGATGATGGAATGTCCTAAAACAATTTAAAGTGCTTCTTAAATACACTAATTAGTGGAACTCAATTAAGTCATGTACCCAGAAAAAAACACAAGAAAAGAGGAGGAAGCCTTGGTCCGGGACACGGGAGAGAACTGTTCGGCACCTGGAGACCCATCTTCCAACAGGTGACTTCAGGCATTGTGAGCGGAGGCTCTTTGCTGGCTACTCTGTACCTTGAAAACCGTCATGATGACAACAAGAGACATCGCCATCAAAGAGCACACACACCACTGTAATATTGACGCATTAATATAGTTTTCACTTAATTTTGGTTCTGAGTTTTTTTTTCAGAAGTTCTCTGTACATATAAGAGATGTGTGTGGGCACAGCCAGGAACCCTCGCCCAGCTCAGCCCTGAAACGGTGGGCGCAATGGGGAACTCTGGGGATGTCTGCATCAGTGACCACTGAGGGGAGTCACGATTTTGGTGAGTCATTTCTCTTTGATTTTGGTAAAACAAAGCAGAGTAGAGGGATGGAAACAGGAGTTTTACTGATGCATCAGAAAAGAAATTGCACAAAGGAAAGAAAGAGTAGAGAAAGAAAGAAGAGGAAGTCTCTTAGAAGAGGACTATTTGTATAGCAGCTGAAGAAAGTTTTCATTCTTTCCACATTAAACACGGGTGCCCCAACCAGCTGACTGCGTGGGTCAAGATGGCTTCGGAAACTAGAGAAACCAATGAGATGGTAGCCTCACTGATCTTGATGAGAAAGCCAACAGCTCAGGTAGGGAGGGGCATGCTGAGGTTGGAAAGGAAGAGGCCTGCTTGGCCAGAGCACTCAGGAGGCCAGGACACTTCAGGTAGATGGTATAGGTGCCAGGGAAGGGCAGGCAGGCCACAGCCCAGGCTTTATCCACACCCCTGGATCTACGGGCCTGTCACCTTTAGGAAAGTGAGCTCCTCTTTCTGGCAGAGGGATCTTTCATCACAGTCCTGGATATGATCAATATTTTAACCATCAAGTAGTACAAGGAAGAGTTTTTGAAGGGAGAGTTGAGTATTTCTCATGTATGCACTACAATGGAACACTCAAGGAACCTCAACTAATATATATATTATATATATATAATTTTACTGTTATTCTTAATTCTTTAATTTTGTCAATGATATTAAGATAAAATTTTTCTTTACTAATGAGCCAGTTTATCCCAATAGCAAACTCCAAACTCAAATCTTATAAAAGGGAAGTATATAAGATGGGAACACACATAAAAATATATTGAAAATCAATAAAGAATAACGTAACATCATGAGAATGCAATCATAATTAATTGTCTTTAAGTTTGGAAAAACAGAAAATTTAGACTCAAAATAAGTATGAAAATTAGCAGTAGTTGTTTCTACCAGAGAACACAGCCATAGATGGCTAATCGCCCAATTAAGTAGCTCCCATATTCTTCTTCAGTGCTAACAGAATTCACATGTGAGCCACTAAGCGAAGCATACACATATTTACCATCTCCTGCATACGTGTAAGTGATAATAAAGACCACGTGACTCTGTTTACTCCTGTGACTGCACAAATTCAGGTGGTTAAATGTTCAAGTTGTACTGAGAACATCCCCAAACCAACAACAGAATATTAAATAAACTTGAGATTTAGAAATAAGTGTAGAAAACATGTCAACATAGATGAGACAGTGCTTAAACAGTTACTAACCTAATCAAGACTTTGAAATTACCACCAAAATGCACTACAATTTTTTTATTGAGTTTACAGAAAATTTCTAAATACAGGTTGCAGAAAGAAAAATTTTAGTGCTATTTACATTCATTTTAAAACTCTGCTCTATACAAATTTAATTCTGATCCGTATGAACGATGTTTCTGTAGATCTACTGGATAGAAAGCCTTTCCACGAGAGCATTAACAATGAAGCAAATAACCTGGTTGCATTTAAAGGAAGCTGACCATTTGAATTTATGTACACTTAATGTTTGTAAGAGTGAGAACACTATTAAACATAGAACATAATAATGTCAGCCTGCAGCTTCATTTTTAAAAAGGCTAAAGTTATTTATAGAGTATTGTTCTATATACTACACGCCAATCTATATTTAAGTTCTATAGTTAGGTATTTTATAAGTCTTTATTAAATATAGTCTACACATATTTGTAATTTCATCCAGGAAGAATTTCTTCCCAGTGAAAAAAATATAAAATCTTTCATTTTTTTTACAGGTTTAGGTGAAACTAGCTCATGCTTTAGTGCTGTGCAAATTGTTTTTAGCATATCAATCTTTAAATTATTGATAAAAATAAAAGTGGCATTATTAATCATGTATGCCTTAAAAATCAGCTTTTGATTTACTACAACGGCAAGCACTGATTCCAAGTGCAGACTACAGAAATAATGAGCTCAGCATTGGAGGCCTCAAAGAACTCATATGGAAACCGTCTGCTTTCTGATCTGCGTACACACAACGATCGGTCCCCGCCGGCACTTCCATGTGAAGGCTGGGGCCGCCCTCTTGCCCCTCTGTGCTGTCTAGAGGGCCCTCAGCCAGGGCTCCGGAGAGCATGTGCATGGGAGAGGGGAAGATGCGTGTCAGCAGCCTCAGCTGAGCACTTTAAACAACAGGCACGTTTGTTTTTCCTTTGCGCAGTGAACCTCACGCTCAGCTTAGCGTTCTGTGCCAGGACAGCCCCCACGGCTGACTTTGGTAGAACTCACTCAGCATCCCCTCAAGTTGGCCCAGTGGTTACTTCACTATTGCTGAGCGTCTTCCAGAAGTACTTCTAGGTACTGTAAACTCTCAGAGATTCTGATGAGGAGGAAAGTAATTTCACTCTTTAATTGTTTTAGTGCAAACTGTATTTGGAACACTTGATTTATTAGTTCTGGTGATAAAAATTTTTTGTGGCAACAAAATGGTTTCTGCTATGAAAGATAACTTGTTAACTTTTCCCCTGGAGATCGACTGCATTCAAATGCTTTAAAACTGCCCAACATAAACGAGAAATACAAGAAATGAAAAATCATAGAGAAAAATGTTCTTGGTTCTTTTTACTTCACGAGAAAAGATGACAATGTCCATGAGTAACTCGGTTCACAGCTGCGCAGGCACTCGGCTGCAGGTCTGAAGAATAGGGTCTCTGGTCCCACACAGCGGGCAGGCATGCCAGGCACGGCTCACAGAATCACACAACAGTTACTTTCCCCTGTCTTCTCACGGTTCCTCTGACCTAGGGAGAAGGGACAGGATTTGGCTTACAAGAATGTGGGCTCTGGGGATGAGGAGGACACAACTAAGTCAAACCAGAAATACACCTAGTTTTTCTCAGTGTTTGCTTGGTAAAAAATTGTAAATGAGCTCTTACTATTAGTATGCTTGTTATTTGCTCGACAAGTTCAACTCATAAACTGAGACCTTCCTTTCTTCAGAATGTCCCAAAAAACCAGCCATTTTGAATGTCTGTCTCTGGTTGAGATGAGGCGTTCCAGGGCAGGGCTTACCTTGAGAGTTTGGTTCTGGCAATGTCTCTCTGGCCACCAAATGCATCACTGTTGTTTTGCCAAAAGGAAGTTTTAATGCTATGGGAAAAGAAGACAATGGGGTCACACTCACATCAGTCTAATCACCAACCGGAAGTGAAACCAACTAAAAAATCCATTTTTTTTCAAGCCATTTCCTCACTAGACTTCTTATCAACCAGGGTATCTCCTCTACCAAGAAGATGACATTCATTATCACAAACAAGTTCTGAATGTTAAAAATGGCTCTTCCCAGGTGTAGCCACTGGCATGACACATAACTTAGATTATCTAGAGGACAGAGGAGATAAAATGCACAGTGGTCAGTACCAGTGACCACCTTTAGGAGGCAAAAGAAAAAGATTTTTTAAGCATACATTTTTAGTTTAAGGAAAAGTTTAGAAGAGATGTGTTTTTAATGCAATTACATGCCAGTTACTTAATAGTACTGCACTGAACCTTCATGTGGAAACAAAAGACAATAAACCATTTTAAACATTTATTCAATATTGTATTCTGCAACTAGAAAACCATCTTCTTACAAAGTTAGATTTACTCAGTATTAACAACCGTTATTTTCTAACCAAGTCTTTAAAACATTCTCCTTGAGGGGCTGGAGAGATGGCTCAGCAGTTAAGGCACTTGCCTCCAGTGCCTAAGGCCCTGGGGTCAATTCCCCAGTACCCACATAAGCCAGACACACAAAGTGGTGGCTCTGGTGCATTCTCTCTCTCTCTCTCTCTCTCTCATCTCTGCTTGAAAATCAATAAATAAAATATTTTAAAAAAACATTCTCCTTGAGTGTTATTATAAACATTTTAGGATATAGAATACATAACAGACTCATGTTGTCGACAAACCATTATAGCAACTACAAACCTTTTCATGGTCAATCTCTTTGCAATCTGTGTATAGAATGAGAAGCAACCAATGGATTTAACTTCCAGAGTTGTTCCTGTAGTTGTGAAGTTTCTGTTTTGAAACCGTGAGCTACGTTCTCATGAGCTGTTACAAACTGACATTAGCCTTGAGGTCACCTCTAAGCAGTGTGACCTTCCTTCCTGCCCTGCTTTTCCAATGAGGAGAGTTAGCATGCACACTTAAAAAGTCCAAAATATCATGAGTATTACTACTGATTCAGAGAATCAAGTGTATTTCCAAAGCACCTGAGTGGCTTACCTAATCAGATGCTATAATTCAATTCTTCTCCATTTGAATGTTATTCAGAAACACTAGCTATCAATGCTGCCAATGTTTTTATGATTTTATTGTGTGTACACTGTCCATGGTACAAGTGTGGAGATCAGAGGACACCTTTCTGGCATCTGGGCTCCTCCTTCCTTCCCATGGGGCTTCTTGCCACTGCAAGCAAGCTGCCAGACTGCAGTGGAGCATCACTAGCTGGCCCGTGGGCTTTGGGTTCTCCTGGCTCTGCCTCCCATGGTCACAGGCGTGTTGGGATCACAGATCCACCTGCCATCTTTTCCATCTTGCTTTATAAACATGGGTGCTGGGATTGAGCCAGGGAGGGCAGGCTTTGCAAGCAAGTACCTTTAATCACTGAGTCATCTCCCCTGCCCTTGATGTTGGCAATCATTGATGCAAAAGAAAGAATACTAGAATCTCAGATGCTTTTTCTTCACTTGTTTTCTGCTAAAAACAACTGGACAATATCCAGAAAAGTGGATTTCAACTATACATAAAAATGAACCAAGATTTCAACCCAGCTGTAAAGTTGGGAGATGCGGTGGGGAAAAGAAGCTATTCAGAAGACTGTTTTCCACGAGAATCTGAGGGACAGGAGTATAGCTCAGTAGTACAGTGCCTGCCATGCCAACAACAAAAAAGTAAACACAAAAACCCGACTGCAACCTGTTGGTAGGAAGGGCACCCCACAAGGGGGCACTGTTGGGCTACATTCCCCTAATCACATACAAACAACAGTAAACACAATTACAGTGTTTACTGTGTGCCAAGAACTGTTGAACAGATTTCAGTAAATAAATGAATTTACTAGTCCCAGCCTATGAAGGAGGCACTATTGTATCTCTATCCCTGAGGAGGAAATGTATAGATATTTGGGTGCAGTTACTTGTCCAAGGTCAGTTAGGATACCACTTGGAAAGTCTGTTTCCAAGCTCTGCTTTCTTGGCTGTACTCAAACAGTTTTTATTTTCTCACACCTGGCAATTTTATAAGTTGGGGTCAAAATGAGAACGTCTCTTTAATACATTTGAAAACCAATCATCATAAAATTTTCCTAGTCTGTGTGGCCAATTTGAACCTAAAAACATTACATCTAAATATTATCCAGATGCACAATAAAATAAAATTATATGTATAAAATAGTAGGGATTGGGAGAGAGCTTGTTTCCTAACTTAAGGCAAAATGTTCAGGAGTATGCATACCAAAAATAGGCAGAATTCTGTTCGAATCTATCATTTTTTAGTAAATTCAAAGACATTAGTATTTAAAATAAACTAGACAGACATTACATCTCATTAAGGTGACCATTACCTCCTAGGGTGACGTTTCCATGTAGAAATCTTCCTTGATAAATAAGTCGGAGAATGTTGGGACTGCTGACCTGCTCTTCTTCCCAGTCTGCAATGAATGTAGGTGATTGGTTAAGAGCCTTGCAACAAGCACAGAGCCAATGAGCACTGTCCTGATGACCAAGCCCAAGACCTGGGCCCGGAGCAGTGAGGACACCACAGAAAACACGGTGCTTACTAACAGTAGAATAGATACTGCAGCTTTGCTTTTCAAAGTTTCTCAATAAAGAGCAAAAGATGCACAAAAGACTTGTTTGTTTGTTTTGATTTTTCGAGGGACAGTCTCGCTCTAGCTCATGCTGATCCAGAATGCACTATGTAGTCTCAAGGTGGCCTCGACCTCACAAAAGCATGTGCTACCACGCCCAGCAAGACAGATTTTTGTCTCTTAAAGAATTATCAAAGTGAGCCAAATTGTGGGCCTGAAAGTTTAAAAACAAAATGAATGAGGAAAAAAAAAAAGATGTATCATTTGAAATGATCAGTATTTTACAGAACATGCTAATCCATCAATATCGTTGTTTACTAGAATGCACGCTTGTGACCAGTGACAAGCTTACCAAGATTTTAAAGGACTTCACATATCAAATAATGGAGTATACTGTTTTGTTGTCTTTTTGAGGCCAACTGACAAACATTGTAGAAGTCACAATTTTAGCTCACCTTGCTAATGGTAAATACCTGAGCTTC
This sequence comes from Zapus hudsonius, assembly GCA_004024765.1. NCBI lineage: Eukaryota > Metazoa > Chordata > Mammalia > Rodentia > Dipodidae > Zapus > Zapus hudsonius. The sequence continues at coordinate 28,365 of PVHP010008004.1, read as the reverse complement.
AGTAGCTTCAATAACAAGGGCTATGGAGAGAGCTCATTTGATCATGTGTTTGCTTTATAAGAACAAGGACCTGCCTTTGATCCTTGGTACCTATGTAAAAGTTCTTGGGGCATGCTGGCTTGCATCTATAATCCCAGTGTGGAAAGAGACAGGAGGATCTCTGGGTCTTGTTGGCCAGCAGTGTGGCCTAATTGGTGAGTTCCAGACCAACAAAGAGACCCTGTCTCAACGGAGGTGGATATTTCTGAGGATGATACCTGAGGTTGTTCTCTGGCCTCCGGCTCATGTGCACACACATGCACTTGTACCCCTCCACACACATTTAATAAAAATGAAAGAATAATATGCATTAGGACATACTGTACACACATGCGAGCTAGTAAAGAAAACCACAAGACAAACTGGTAATAGTTTGCATGATGTGTGACCATATTTAATCTATAGTATCAGCCATTAAAAGGCTTTGGGACACTGTGTTCCACCAGAGAAGTTAGCAGCTGTCATTAGCTTCTCGTATTAAGTGTTTGCTTCTTATAGAAGCTCCTACTAGCAGGTGATAACTGACAACATGCAGCAACTTATAGAAGAGAAAGGGGGTAAGGACTTTCTGACTTAGAAAGGTGGTAAGTAAAGGGCTCTCCTGACTTTTCAAATGAGTGTGCGTGTGACAAAAGCACTTTTCAGAAGCAGCAGGATGGAAATGGGAAGAGGAGTCTGCCAGAGCCAGGCCTTTTTCCCTTCCCTCCTCCTGGCAAGCCTTTGCTGCCTCTGGCTGCACACACAACACAGGACTTCTTCTAAAAGAAACAGTAAATAAGCTGCTAGCACTTCACTATAAATTACTTGAAATTCATTATTTCTAAAATCATTGTTTAATAGAATACTTCTAGTCAAGATGTGTTTCATAAATATAAAAGCAAATAATGGTAACTGTTTAAGTCATACTTAAAAAAAGCTAGTACTCGAAAAAATATTTTAAGTACTTTGAGATATAAAAACTTGAAGCCACACTTTAAAAAAAATACTTTTATTTTTTTACTTGCAAGTGGGGGGTAAGGAGAGACAGACAGAGAATATTAGGCTCTGCAGGCAAGTGCCTTAACCGCTGAGCCATCTCTCCAGCCTGTGTGGTTTTACTTCTTTAGATGTCAAGAGGTTATTGAAAAAAGACCAGCAGCTGACTTAATACAAAACGATGTGCTCTGAGAAACCTGAGTGGCATTTGAGGGTATGAGCACAGGCATGTGGCAAGTGTGTCCACTACTGAGCACCGAGCACCACACAGGCGTCGGGCTGGTGTCAGTGTGAATGAGCATCAGCAGACAGGAAGCACAAAGGCTGAGAATGTGAGTAATGCTGTTTTTAGAATTGTATGTGTATTTTCTTAATAGAGTCATTCTAGTTTTATGGTTATGAGTTCACAAAGTTAAAGACTTTTAATTGACCTTTATATTTCTATATTTTAAAATGTACATTATAAAAACAATTTAAGTCAGTACTCAGGACCATGTGTGGTTGGTTCCCTTCCTTCCTCTACCTTTTTCTTCCTATCCAACAAAACTCTATCTTCCACCCTGAAGTACACGAGCTTACACAAGTGTCCTCATGACCCTCTGCATGGAATAAGCAATCTAAGACTCCTTCTATTATGTTGAGAAGCATTGACCAAATGGATCCATTCTGTATACATCACGTTTTTGTTGAAACAATACTTGCCCTTTCGAGTTCAAACTGCTTTTGCTAATAAAAATTATACAGCTGGGCATGGTGGCACATGGCTATAACCCAGCTGCTGGGGAGGCTGTGGTAGGAGGATTGCAAGTTTAAGGGAAATCTTGGGAACTTAGTAAGATCTTTTCTCAAAATAAAAAGAGAGGGTTGTAAAACAGCTCAGTGACTGAGTGCTTGTCTAGGTGCACAAGGCCCTGGGTTCAGCTGAAACAGTGTTGCCCACATGGCATATGCCATGCAAAGGGTCATGAGGACACTTGTGGTAAGCTCGTGTACTTCAGGATGGAAGATAAGAATTTTGCTGGATAGGAGGAAAAGGCAGAGAAAGGAAGGGGACCACACATGCTCCCACAAACTGATCTTTGTGGACTGGCTGGAAAACACAAAGTGTAAGTAGCTTCCCCCTGTTTGATCTTGCTGAGGGACACGTCATCAAGCACAGAGACCTGACTGAGATCATGGGCCACATATAGACTCTGTCTTGCTTTTCTTTCTCTCTGTGTGTGTGTGGCACAAACTCTTCACTGACATGGAAGCATATGCGTATGACCATTTCTTCCTCATGCTAAGACAAGGCTGTGTGTCAAGAGCTCCTTTACTACCTACCCTGGAAGGAGAAAGATGAGCGAGCAGAAAAGTTGAGGGCAGGAAACAAACTCCCTTTAACATCTGGGTCTTACACGTTTTCACTTTCTCTCAGAGTGTTTGCAAAGAAGACAGGGCTTAAACAGTCAGCAGTGTTCATCCTCACTCACCCATTGGCCAGTTGTCATACACATGCTTTGCAATGTCAGAAGCAGAGTCATTGGGGGAGAACAGGAACTCTTTTGTTTTTCCACTCACCAAGATGAGGCGCAAATTAATCTGAAAGAAGACAATGGTACTCTTAATACAAATCTGGGTATTTTTAAAAAAAGATTTACACTGGTATTTCACTTAGACCACATTCCTTCTACTGCCAGCACCATTTGATTTTTGTACTTAAATTATTTCATTATAAAGTTACCATATTAAATGATGGGCTTAATTACGGCATTTTCACACACACACACACACACACACACACACACACACACACACACACCATTATAGTTTGTCTGTCGCAAAGCACTGGATTAGAGGCAAGGCAGATGAATGAATGAATAAATGAATGAATGGGCACACCAGGGCCTCTAGCCACTGAAAACAAACTCCAGATGCATGCGCCACTTTGTGCATCTGATTTTATGTGGGTACTGGGAAACCAAGCCTGGGTGGTTAGGCTTTGCAGGCAAGCTCCTTAACTGCTGAGCCATCTCTCAAGCCCCTATATGGATTCTTCTAATGTTTCCAAAGTACTGTGAAGGGCCTATCAGTCATTAATGCTCAAGAAATTATAGCCCATATAAGCAATCAGTCAAAATGTTTGTTTACCCAGAAAAAAAAGTAACTCAACTCTCCTGAGAATTATATAAATGATATGAACCTACTATTTTTTAGAACCATTTTAAAGTATAAAGTGAATTTTGTTTGGCTTTTGATTCAAGTTATAATACCAAATAAAAAGGTCATCCTTCAGAATTTGTAAAGATGAAAGAAGCAGAGTTTTGATTTTCCCTGATACCCATCAGCAGTATATCTATACCATGGAAATCCATGGAGCTGGTAAACGGTACAAGGTATGGATTATGTAATCAGTACATCAAGATGTTCACAATATACTGAATAAAAGAAAGGTGGCGAAAATAGTACCAAAAAAACAAGCACACATCTAGTTACCAGGTACTAGCTGCCCAGCCCCTATGCTTCAAAACCACTAATATCCCCAAATTCCTAAAGCTATTAAATCATCATGGGCTCTTCGAAGGAATTTCAATGAAGTTTTTGGGCAGAGGTTTGGCTCAGTGAGAGCGGCATGTTTGGCATGTGTGAAGTCAATGATTCAACTCCTAGTGCAAGAAGGAAGGAAGAAAGGGAGGAAGGGAGGGAGGGAGGGGAGAATGGGAGGAAGGAAAAGAAAATATTTAAGTAGACAGTGTCCATGAGAGCTGGGAGAAAAAAAGAAGCTATCAGCTGTAACGAATGTACTGCTCTGATAGGAGATATTTATAATGAGAGGCCATACATGTGTAAATAAGGGATATAGAACAAATCTCTACCTTCTCAATTTTGGTGAGTCTAAAGTGTTCTTCAAATACTGCTTTTAAGAAAAAAGATAGGCATAAGGATATGTAACATTTTAAAATGAAGTTGCAAGATAGTTGTGATGGTTAAGTTTTGTTGTCAACTTAATCTTTTTAATAAACCACAGTAATTCTAGGTGGGTCGGTTGCTTCCAGGAAAGATTAACTGAAGGAGAAAGTCCTTCAGAGTGTACCCTTCCCCCAGAGTGGGCAGCCTTCTGGGAAGGGGGCTGGATGTAAGGAAGCTCTAGAAGGGAATCTCTCTCTCTTCCACCTGCCTGGCTGGTGGTGAGTGGCATCACTTGTGTGGGCATCCATCCTGCTCATCTATTCCTTCCTGGGCATTAGAACGAAGCTTCCTCAGCATCCCAGCCTGAAGACCAGCTGCTCCTCAGGAAGCCTTCAAGCCTTCAGTGCTGGATTGGGACTGCTGAGGCCTCCAGCTCTGCTTCCTTGAGTCCTTGACTCCCACAGAGATTGCTAATGCTATTGTGGGGCTGTCATAAACTAATTCAATAATTTCCCTTTTTACTACAATTCATTCTATCAGCTCTATTCCTCTAGAGAACCCTGACTAACACAATAGTCAAGGACCCTCTGAAGACAATTCATGAGCCTCTAAGTTAAGACCTCTGCTCTACAAGTTTGGCTGAAGGAATCATCTTGTTGTGTTCCTCATTTATATTTCCTCTTACAAGTTCAAAAATGAAGACAACACATAATGATTCATGCACATCCTACTCTATAAGTGAAACTGAGTTCATACTACAAGGTTCTCCGCATTTCCTCATTAAAGTCTACACATATCACCTTTACCAATAAACTTATACTACACGTTTCATAGTACACAAATAGTGTAATGCCTAGATATTCAAAATACTAGAAACTTTTGGTCTTTAGATGTATTCGATACAATTTAAAACTTTTCTTTCATGTTTGCAGCTCCCCTAAAGCATCTTACTCCACTACCCTGGCAGCTTCACTGAGAATCTTGCCTCAAGAAACCAGCTCAACTTTTAACTGTGGCTTTGGGTATCAAATGAGGACATTAGAGTACAACTTCACAATCTTCTACTCCAGGGAACGGAAACATCCTTTGCACAAGAAAGTGGCGGGAAGATGGCAATGCAAGCCCAAGTTACAGTTGAAAGTAGCTAAGTGATAGAGGCTGCTTTAGGATACTGAAAATTAGAAACACTTGCAATAAATCCAAGCATTAAGTTCCCTAAGTAACCCATTCCTGAAAAGTTCTACCTCCTAAAGTTTCTACAACCTTCCCAAACAGCGTCACCAGCTGGGGGTTAAGTATTCAAACACACGAGCCTATGGGGGACATCATTCTATCTTCAAACTACCAGAAACAAACAAGCAAACATACATACATACATACATACATACATACATACATACATACATGCATATATACATATATATAAGCAAACATACATACAAACATGCATGCATACATACATACATACAGACATATATTTGGCATCGCCCCTTAGGACAATTAATAGGTTGGTCTTGACTTAGTCCTGGGCACGGGTGTATGAAACAACTTGCTGCTACACTAGAAGTGTGAATTTGCCTCACTGTGCAGTCACATATTTTGGGACTGTAACATCAAGGGAAGAAAACAGAGAATTCCCATATTTTCCATTAGAACAAAAATTGAGAGTAATCACTCAGACACATAGGCTGGCCAGAAGCTAAACATTCCTGTATTATAGTAAGAATCTTCTCAGAAAAAAACTCTGCTTGTCAGGTAGTGGGATCCTTTTTTACAAAAGCACTGGATTGAAAACAAGACTCTTAAACAGTTTAAAACATGATGTACTTTTTTGTACTTGTCTAAAAGAAAATTGATGTATGAATAGAGCTCTTATTATGTAATAAAATTCCCAGGAAATGGTATTTAATATATGAATTATGTATGAGTTATATACTTAATAACTACAAATCAGAGCAGAACTGTTAAGGATCAATTATCAGTGGTTAGTGACCATGATCACTGACTGTGTGACTGTTCCCCACAAGGCCAATGAAACAAGAACACATTTTCAAACTGCTGTTTCTATTTCTTAGAGAAATCTCATGTAGAATTTAATTCACATAATAATTTGTTTTAAATTGGTCAACACAGAAAAATTAGAGGAGTCAAAGAAGAATGGAAGCTAGAGCTGACTGGAACAGTCTGAAAATAAAAGACAGTCATGGGTGTGGACAATGCCCTTAAGAAGAAATATGACTCCTCTTCTATCAAGAAACCACGGAGTTGGAACAGAAAAGGAATTCTCCCTCTCCTCTGAGAGCCTGAGTGAGAATGGCAATGGGAACTGGGATGTCTACTTCACTGAGCTTTCCTTGGGGAAACTATCAGCAGAGGCAAGAGTGCCTTTGCAGTGCACATACATGGATTCTTTGCTAAGTGATAATGACTGGTACTTAGTGAATGGGAAAGGTGCCAGACACTTAGCAAAACACATTTTTAATCAAATTTTTTATTTAAGCAAATATATTTTTTTATCTGTTCTTGGTGCATGTCAGAGTCTCTTGCTGCTACAAACTCCCAATGCCCGTCTGGCTTTACATGAGTGGCTGGAGTATTGAACCAGGGCCAGCGGCCTTTGCAAGCAAGTACCTTTAACTGCTGAGCCATCTCTCTAGCCCAGAAAATCACCTTTTTACAGCCCCAAGGAGATACATGATGCTGAGTGACAAAAGGTTATACTATACTGTTCCATTTGCAACATGGCAGAGATGGAGAACTCACTGCTACTTATGCCAGGCTAGCTGACCTAGAGGTTCTGGAATTCTCTCTCCCGTCTCACTGCTTACAAGTGTGCTCAGCTTTCTGTGAGTTCTGGGCATGGGAGCTCGGGTCCTTATGCTTGCATAGCAAGCACATTTACCCACTGAGCTGCTATGTGTACTTTATTTTTACAGAAAATTATTTCTAAATAATACCCCCCCCCCCTTTAGCTTAACTTAATACTAATCCTATCATATGACTAGTAGAAAGGATCTTAACGTGAGAACCATTAGTTTTCCTTTCCATAGGGTAGAGGCACACATTGAAATTATCTTCCTGGGGCCGTGGGGGTAACTCAGTTCATAAAGCACTCATCACTCCAGCCGAGTGCGATCCCCGAGCCTATGTAAAAGCTGGAAGCTGTAATCCCAACAAGATGATTGACAGGAGACAGGAGGTGAGGACAGGATTTCCCAGAAGTCTGACGCAAGCACAGAAAATAACAGAGGGAGATCCATTGAGAGAAACCCTGCGCTAATGAGGCAGAAAGGTGAAGGCTGACTTTGACACATGTGTTGGGGCATGCATCGTGTCTAAATCATCTTCTCCATGCTTTCCTGAAAGTTCATGGAGCCGTCATGTACCACTAACAATTTGTCCAAAGATAAACTGTGTGCATAATGGCAGGTACATTATAACTGAGCTGAAAACACATCTACCATCTAGTGACAAGACAACCATCATAAACACTGTCACAGCACATTACTCAAGGGAGGTGACACTGGCATGAACCAATCTACTGCTGCATACAAGTATCACACATGCCATCACGTACAGAATACAGTACTTCCTGACTTAGGTATTTAATATATATACTATGCCTTTTGTCATTATCTTAGTGTCTTACTTCCATCTGTAAGAAATAACGTCTAGTAATTAGGGATAAAGCTCCGTGGTAGAGCACTGCCACTCCTTGTCTAGCAAATTCAATCTCAAACATCCCCCCCTAGAAGTTTCCTGTTGTAACCACATAGAAGCTTACTGCAGTGATACAGTGTGCTGGTTATGCTGCAGCAAGCACTGTATGTGTGTACCACACCCGAGGCATCCTCTCCTCCTCTGCTGTTTAAACTCCACACAAAGCACCTATCCTAGGGCTGTGACTAAAATGTACATGTGTAGATATTTATAAACCATGCCATCATGTGAAAAAACTTCTCAGAACATGTCCCTGTTATTAAGTGGCACATGGCTGGCTATCTTCCCAAACTCATTTTCCATGGAGCATCACTTTAATTTCACCAACTACTAGATTATCATTTCTAATCATATTCTGCTGTCCCCTCAAAACTGATATGCTTAATTGAACTTGTATTCTCATAGATAGTATCATTCTTGACTTTCCTTTCTGCTGCATTTTCCTGGTTTCCCAGATATTCAGGCATTGAAAGCTTAGGGTCATCATTTTTTCCCACCTCTTTTTACTAATTTTCTCTAATTCTCAAATTGTGGAACTTCTCACTCTATCCTGTACATAAAAAAAAAAAACTCAAAAGTTTAACATTTTGTCAGTGTGCTCTGGAGAGCTAACACTTCCTGATCACTTGTAAATGCTACCTAGCACTTTTTAAAGCACGTGGTTGGTAGTCAACCCTGTGAAACAGGAAGATTGTCTCCACGGATGATGGTAAACCAGGACAACATGGTAAAGTAACTCTTACCACAAGTTCATAATCCAAACTCTTCAGTCCAACTACTATTATTTTTCTACCCAAATTTCTTTTTTTTTAAAGTTTTTAAAAAATATTTTTATTTATCTGCAAAGAAAGAGAGAAAGAATGAATGAATATGGGCACACCAGGGCCTCCAGCTGCTTCAAGCGAACTCTAGATACATGCACCACTTTGTGCATCTGGCTTTACCTGGGTACTGGGGAATCAAACTCGGGTCACAGGGCTTTGCAGGCAAGTACCTTTACTGCTGAGCCATCTCTCCAGCCCTCTACCCAAATTTCCATCTCAGCCACATTTGCATAGTTATTAAAAATTTTCCTTCTGGCAAGAATTACCAAAATGACTTCCTGATCATGTGAGGTCAGTTTTAAGGCCACTGATCAAGCCTACACTACTCACCTTTCCTCAGACTGTCTGCCAATCACTGATGTATCCAACCATAGGTGGCCTTACACATGTCTGCCATATCACTACTATGAACAGGTCTTCTTTTACTCCAAATTCATAACTTAGAAAATAAATTTTGAGATCATCTTACATACATATATATGTAATATATATATTAGTTGCTGTAGTGAGATATACTTTAGGTATTTTTACTTTCTAATTTAATTATGATCCTTTAAGGAAGAAAATCACCTTATAACTTATTTCTTGTAGCACAAACATAATTATTAAATATACTATTCTGTGTGGCTACAGAAAGATTTTTGAGGGTTAGGTACCTTTGGCTGTGTTGCTTCTAATTTTAGATCAAAACAGGACAAAAATATATTTTAAGTTAATTCACATAATCACTTCCTGAAAAGAGAAGGCATTTAAGATATTAGAAATATAAACACACATACCAGAGTATGTCAGATTACAGCAAACATTTCTATAAAGAGTTTAGGAATATACATATAACAGGTACTTTATATATAATCAGGGAATAGATTTACCACTAATTACCAAGAAAAATATTTTCTAATAATGCTATGCCCAATTAGATGGAGTCACTGTTCTCCACACTTATGAAATACAAGCTCTGACACAGAACACAGCAAGAACAAAACAGTTGCCAGCTGAAGAGGGAAGCAAAGAAATTTTAAAAGCATCCTAACTCTTGTTTGTTAGCACCATCGGGAGGCAACAGCAAGCCTGCCCACGGATGAAAAAGCGATTGTTCCACACACCGCTAGCTCTGCAGTCCTATTCAGCTTGCGCAGACAATTGGCATCAACCTGTGCCTAGGGATGTGACTGTCACTTAGTGGTGCCCCCGATAGTCGTGACCTCATGTGCTTTGAATATTGAGGCTCTCATTTAGAAATCAACGTCTCTGGAACACTCAGGAATTCTGACTTGAATACAATGGTGTTTTATTCATTCTTATTAATTATAAAATTCTAACACTTTACTTAGGATAGGTATAACAAATATTCAGCTTAACAAGAAAGAAGAAATAAATGAAAGTGAAAAATGTCACTATGTTAATACTACAATCAGCAGTAAAATACAGCATAAAACTGTGTGCCTATGTATGCTTTCTAAGCTAGAGTGCTATGCAGCATAAACAGTGCTAGGGACTAATGCTTCGGGCTATTATCCATACATTTGAAAAAATAAATGCTTATAAGCTCTAGCCTTACAGAACAGAACTCTAGAAGCCAATGGCAACAGATGGTTTCCCAGAGGGCAAACGTAGAGCCCTAGCTGGTGTGCCTTAGAGGACCTGTCCTGGACTAAAACGAAGAGAACCAAACAAAGAGACAAGGTCTCAGAGGCAGGCGAGAGGATCTTGGACTGGAGATCCAGGGGTGAAGTGTGGACCACCTGTTAGCCCTTAAGTTGCAGACTGAGGTCAACAGTTCTGCTTACTGCACTGTGTCACGTGTGAACAGTGCAGGTGAGAGCCCCTCCCTCTCCTCTCTGAACTGGAAGAGCTGGGAGCCTCAAATCAGGGGCTGTATCACCTTCTGTCTTGGTTCCAAAGTAATCAACTCTTTCTAAAAATAGTTCATAACTCCTCTGAATCATCATGGCATTCTTCACATTACAATTCTCATTAGGAAATAACATGCCCAAGATTGCTCCATGGTCTCTAGGCAGGTCTAGGAGACCTTGTAAAAGCTTCCGAGTGATGGCAACAGACACATGCTTGTTTCAAAAGAAGAATTTTATGAAACCTTTCCCCTCCATAACTGAACTTAGATTCTGAACTACAATTATAAATTGAATAGATTTTATTTCCTTTTCAGATATTTTAACTGACAGCTAATCTTCTCAATTACCTGATCATTTTTATCAACCTATAAACAAAATTTGTAAACAGAGCAAATCTTAAATTCTAACATAATATTGAAAACATACTTATAAACAAGATCAATATTCAACTGCATATTTCAAACGAACATACGGGCAGCATTGTTTAGTTAGGAGATACCATCTCAAACCCACGGGAGTACGGCTATATTCCAAATGACTGGCAATAACCAGAGTTGGCAAAATTGTGCTGCAGTCTCCAAATGGTGCTGATGGGAAGTTCTGTGTGCTCATTATGTTAAATATGTTAACTCACATCCACCAATTCTAACCCTAACGTGACTTATATTTTGTTGTTGGAGACTCATATCTGAGGATTTAAGGTGGAATGACAAGATAGGTGGGAAGTTTTAAAATGACTGAGATTGGGGAGGGTGACTGAGTAAGACAACAGGAAGTGTGAATGTTACCAGGTGCAGATGCACGGTGACTGAGACAGGGGTCCATTAGACTCACTTTTACTTTTATGAATGCTTGAAACTTTCTGTCATAAAAAAAATTAAAGCTGGAGTTAAAATAGAGACAATGGTTTTCCAGGGAGCAAAACACATTTTCCTATTAAGAAAAGATTCTATCACAATGTTGGAACAACTTTCCCATGAAAAATTTAGGATTATTCTGTTACTGTGGGACCCAAGAGGCCTCGTTGGAGCAAGGATGGATCGTGCTTGCTTGCAATCACACTTGCCCAGCAATGCTGTGTAGCTGTTATGCCTACGTTAAAGAAAAGAGGTCCCTCAGCAGCCTGCCTATTGCAGATTAGGCACCTGACTGGCATCTGCCAGAAAATTGTCAAAAACAAACCACCTGTCTTTGCAGTTGACAACTGTAATAAAATATTTTTTTAAAAAAACTTTCAAAGATCCCTTTATACCAATGGTGCCCACACCTTGAAGAGGATAATCTGAACAAATGTACACAGAAACTCTGACAGGTTTCCAAAGTGTGTGTGTGTGTTTGTGTGTGTGTGTGTGTGTGTGTGTGTGTGTGTGTGTGTAAAACCTAGTATTTGTGCTGATTCAAAGATATCTATAAACTTCCTGTGGATGGCTACAACATTGATTACATTTGGTAGTCATAAAAATGTTTTCTGGCAAAACTACAAGCACTTGGAACTTGCTAGAACATGTATCTGTTCAAAGATTTCCTATCTACCAGATCTTTTAGGTGACAAAATAGCAAATTATTTCATTGTGCACCTCTCATGACCTGGTTTGAATTCTATTACAACAGTAAGCCCATTCTACTAAAAGGTAATATTTATATATTCTTTTAACCTTTCACTAAATATTATTCTGAATTCAGCCACTATTCCTCTGATTTCATAGTCTAAATCCAAAGAAACTTAGAGAAAAACTTTAGATGAAGGAGCATGTGTTGTCCAAAGGAACCTGGTTGAATTACAGTGCTGAGGAATAACCAGTAAATGTACTTATAAAACAATTACTTACAAATAATTAGTAGAAATCCTTTATGAAAACATAACCTCACCAAATAAGAAAAATATTCTTAATGTATTTTTTCTTGTTCTCCACATTTTCTTATCTGTTTTCTGTTGGTTTACATTTTCTACCTCCATTACATTACATGTCTTAGGGTCAGAGGAGGGAAGGAGAAAGACAGGTATGTGCTAGGGACTTTGGGAAAGAGATAAAACATTCACAGACAAGGAAAAGAGCTTAGATTGTGAGTGCAATCAAAGAGAATTTTAGAATGAAAGCAGCTTAATGTCTCTGTTATTTTCATACTGCCATATTAATTACCTGGTGAACATCCCTAATCCTCCTTAAGGCCTCCTAAATCATTTATTTCCACTAGGCAGGACGGTATAGAAAAGAACACTTCTAATTCCACAATGAAATTCCTTAATATGTTTTCACAACCCCAATATCTTTAAATGTATCATTTGACATTATGAAAATTATTATACCCATGTAGGTGGGAAGCACTTTATGTAACTTTATCATTTTATCTTACTACTATTACAATGATGAACAAAAATAAAAACTACAGGGTTGGAGAAATGGTTCAGCTTGCAAGGCCCAATGGCCAGGGGTTCAATTCCCCAGTACCCATGTAAAGCCAGATGTATTCAGTGCCACATGCATCTAAAGTTCATTTACAGAGTGGCTAGAAGGCCCTGGCATGCCCATATATTAATTCTCTGTTAGCCTCTCTCTCTCTCTTTCTCATATAAATAATAAATAAAACATAAAAATAATTTGTAAATGATGATAAAGTCTATATCTTCAAACAATTACATTTGTGTGTGAGCTTCAAAGAAAATGGCTGTCCCCGAGGTGTCCTCTTCCCACCCTTGCTCATTTATGACTTTCTACTCAACACCGAGGCCTACAAATCTACATGTAAGCTCAACCTCAGACTGAAAACTCCCAGAAGGCAGAAGCGCACTGGCTTCCTCTGCTTTTCTTTCCACCATTAGCAGGTTGTCATGGAATGGTGAATGTGGTATTGTGTGAATATCCTTAATGAAGGTATGGTACAAGCCTGAGCCAGCTGGTCTTCCTCCCTAAGTGCGTCAATAAAATCATCAGGGGACCATTAGAGAGGAAGAGAAAAGCCATTATTACCACATCCGGCAGACCAGAGCTCTAAAAAGCCGCAGCAATGGCTGAGGTTATACTGAGGAGGTAACCCTGAGAAGGGCTCCCTCCACCTGCCAGTTCTCACTCTGAAGACAGGTCCTCTACATATCAGAAAGCATCTGTACACATTCAGTTTTAGAACCAGCTGCTTTGATCGTGTTCATGTAAATGAGGTAGCCTGAAGCATGGGCGATCAGAGAACACATGGAGGACAAAACTACGTGGGTGGCTGAAGCACAGCTGTCCTGTAAACGACTGCATTGCTTGTCAAATCATAAAGCAGCAAAGGAACCCATAATTTCAAGATGGAGTAAATACTCAATATTCAATCTAGAAATTTTTGACATATGTGGTGAGAATGGCAGGAACAATCCTACTTTATCAGCTGCTTACCACGCGTCAGAGCTGTTAAGTATAATTACACAGCACAGATATTGTTATCTTTATTTCCATATGAGGATTTTTTGGCTTAACTGGGGCTACACATCTTGTCCAGTGGAAGATTTACTACAACTCTAGTTCTGAGCTTGAGGTTTATGCCAAGACAAGGTTTCTCAACCTCAGCATGACTAAGGGTTTAGATTGGGGTTGTTTCACACATGGGAGGATGTACACCACCATCCCTAGTCTCCTCCACCTAGACGGCTTCCACCTCCAGCATACAACGATGCTCCATACTGCCAAGCCTCCTCAGGACCCAAGCTGCTTTGCTGGAGGCTCAGCTGGTTAAACCATGCAGCCTGCTAACTAGAAGGACCTCGTGTGTGGAGAAACCTGGAGCAACAGGACACTTTCTGGGTGAGAAAAAAAATCAGATACTTCAAACTACTTAAAAATGACTAAGTGATGATATCTCTGGTTAAGTAAAAATGTCCCAATAAATTACATCATCATATAATTCATACAGTAACAACTACAAAATCCTAAGTCTCTAACAAAAACAGAACTTTCTACATCCATGAGTATGGTTCCTCAAAGTAGCCCCTCTGGACCAGATGGATGTACATAGCATAGCTGCCTACGAGAGGGAAGTCAGAGCATGTGTCTTCAAGGAATTCTCATACCCAGGACTGCTTTCTCTTGTGTCTTCCATCAGCCCCGTCCCCATACCACCATGCCTTCTTCTAGGCAAATCACTTTTGTTTTCCTCTTTAAACCTAGACCATTATGCAGTTTTTAAAAAAATAAATTTATTTGCCTATGTGTGTGTGTATATATGTATGTGTGTCAGGGCCTCTTGCCTCTGCAAATGAAAGTCTGGTGCTTGAAACCCCCCCCCCCATTGGGTTTATGTAGGCAGCTTGGGAATTGAACCCAGGTCAGTAGGCTTTGCAAGAAGCACCTTTAATCTCTGAACCATCATCTCAGCCTCTATTGTACAGTTATACAGTTTTTATTACTACTTTATGTTTTGTTCTGAATGGATTTTTGTGTGCTTTCAAAATAAGACCAAGTCTCAAAAGACTAAGTTGGCTACAATTGTAGGCACTGAAAAATAAATAAAAGCCCCAAAGTGGAATCAATGCAGAATTAATGGAGTCAGAATAAAATGTCTTAAGCTGACCAGAGGGTAGAGAAGGAGAGGACAGACTATACTAATATCCAAAGGTTTGAGGAGTTTGCTCTAAAATCCAACTGCTGAATGGTTCCCTTCATATTTATCTTTATGATTATGAATTTGCTTCTCCAAATATCTGAGTCAATTCAAGTCAGGAAATCATAAAATATCATATATAATTAAAATATACTACTTTTAACATATTTCTCTACTCAATATATGACAAGATTCCAACAAAGTAATTAATAAAATATATAGGGTTTTAAATATGATTGAAATGGGTTTTTTGTGTGTATGTGTGTGTGAAATTGTTGAAAATAAATAAAGGGTGAGCCCTTTTGGAAAGTTAGTATAAATAGTTGTCATCATAGGCTGCAGAGCTAGTTGGAGGCCAGCCTGGGCTACATGAAACCTTGTCTCTAAATAAACAAAGAAAGAAATAAAATCTAACAATGAAAAAGGACCCATCAATGAGTTTAATATATATGTGAAAATTTAAAATATATGTCAGTACTTGATAGAATATTTTGCGTCCATACCATGTCAAGTGTAAGACTGTATTCATATCATCACAGGAAAATAAAGGAAGATGTGAAATACTACCAGCTGTTATTTCTAGGTGATAGGATAATGAGAGATTTCAAAGGTCTCCTTTATCTTTTTCTACATTACCCCAAATTCATACAGCTATAAACACATCTTCATTTTAATCTATGGGAACAGTTTACAGTACACTGAGTCACCCTATATTATAATGATCTAACTGCAGACAACATAATAATGTATGGTATGGAGCATGTATATACCTGACACATATACATGCATACTATATACAACACAGTCACATACAATCCTGTATTTCAGGCATTAGAACCAACTTAAAAGACCCAGATATTATCAAAACTGTCATATCTGATTCAGAAACTTGGAACCGCTGAATTAAGGTGAACCAACTGTTCCACACAAACTCTATAGAGAAGCTGTTAATGACTGAAAGGTATAGAAAATCCTTGGGCAGCTCCACTTAGAAACAGCACCTTGACCATCACTATGACCTTGCCTTTGAGAAACATACCACATGTCCTCTCTGTCTTTTCATGAAACACAGTCTCCTTTCACTGGAGGAGGCGGAATCCCTCTTACCCAGAGCAACTGGAAGAATGACTGAGAACTTTAATGCTCTTCTATTTTCAAAAGTTTGTCTTTCCATTTTCTTTATTGTGTGGAATTGTTGAAACTGGCACTGTGATATTTACAGTCCAGGATGACAGGGCTGATTTTAAATGTTTACTACAAGGATCTCCATGCAATCATGCAACATGAAGTTATTTGTAGGGTAAGTTTTAAAATACATTTTCAGCAACTGTGTAAATTTTTGAACTACTAAAGCTGTCAAGAATAGTAGGAGCATTAGAAATGCCATGAGCCGGTCTGCATCCAAACTGGCATCCTAAACTCTATCACTAGCAAAGTCTACACAAAGTTACCACAATGGACAAAATTGACACCATGGAGAAAAACAAGTTATTCAGCGGATGGTGGCTATCTTCTTGTGCTTGAAGACTGACTAGCTAACATATTTACATATCTGTTTCAGAAAAGAAACTAACATTTCTTGGGAACCTGATTTATCACTCTTGCCATTTGCTATTGACTTTTTTTAAGAGTTGCAGTAAATTGCTGTACTGAAAGAATCCAGTGGGCAAGAGTGTCTGCTGTGCACGAAGAAGGACCTGCTCCCAGGAACCATGAAAAAGCTGGGCGTGGCCACAGCACCTGCAACCTCAGCCCTGTGGTGCAGAGACAGAATATTGGGACTCTAGGGGCAGCCAGTCCAACAGCAAATGGCATCTACAGGTTCAGTGAGACTCTGGAAGAATAGAGAGCACCCAACGTTCTCCTCTGCCTCGGCATGCACGCAAAGAGAGCAGCCGCATCTATACACATACCTGCACCCACACACCCTACGCACACACATGCACGCACACAGAGACAAGGAGGGTTCTGAAGTCGTGAGCTCTGTGTAAAACAGCTGGGATTATCTGTGTCTGCCACGACCTTAGCAGGGTTCATGGTTGGTGATGGGAATGGTACAATGCCTATGTTCACTGAATACTGCACCACAAGGTCTTTGCTTCACTGTAAATACTACCCAAGTTCATTGACTTAAACACAGATTGCACTACAAAGCATTTTCGTTACTTCAAGCTTTGTTTCACATGGCTGTGTCATTTCTCCCGAGTCAATGGCTTGCTTGTCTGAATGCTCCAATTCAATTTATTGTCACCACACAGGTTTACCCAGCAGCTTGTGGGCCAGAGGTGCAGGTGTTAGGCCTATAACTTCTGTATCTCCCTCCACTCCACTGCTGTAGAGCTCTATTTCCAAACCAATATTTATTTTAAACTGTATCATTTCAATTACCATAATTGATTATTTTAACATGTAATATATTTTACAATGAGAAATCACAAAAAAGTGATCAGAATTTGAACTCAAGTATTTGTGCCTGAAAGTTAATATTGCTTTCATTTCATGACCATAGAGACTGCATTGCTAGAGAGAATCTTGTAGCACATACTTCACATAAGAGATGTGACATCTGTAGATTCCTTTTCTATAGTGAGGCCCTCCTTTGGTGCTTAGTTTAGTAGAAGAGAAAGCAGATTCAAGTGGGATTCTGGAGCCTGGGTTCTCCTAGCTCTACACTCTCCTAGTGTAGAGCCTGGCTTCTATACTAACTACTAATCTTGGGGAAGTCATTACACTGCTGAACGGCCAAATCCCCTCATTCATAAGCTACAGAGCTGGACAGGAATCTAGGTTGCTAGTCTAGATCCCACAAAGCTCCAGTCCAGTGATTATGGTCTCACACTTCAACTCTCAATGTTTTATCCCTGTTTGCTACTTTCTACCACTTTACTGCTTTGACCATGACTTTACTTCCAGCTTGTCCTGTTCATTCTATGATTAAAAAATAATAATCTGTTGGTACTAGGATTGTACTTACAGCAAGCGCTCTACCACTGAGCTATACTCCCAGCTCGGTTCTGTGAACCTCTGAAGCACTTTTTAATTTAATAGTAATTTTACCTAGTTACTGTTTTTATTGCTGCATGGGGCCAGTCTGACGGCTAGAATGTACTAACTAGTGGAGACCCCTCATAGCACCATGCTTCCTTATATTTGAGCTAACAACCAACCAGCTACCTTCTTCTGAGAAAATTATCAAGAAATTCTGAAGAGAAGAGAAAATATCCAAAACACACCCAATGCTCATTTGCAAGATTGGCAAGAAGTAAACCAAAGTATTTCCAACAGCTATCTTTGGGTGATAACTGTAAAGGGGGCTTTTTTGTCCATTTAATTTACTATGCTTTCCAATTTTTTAAAAGATTGTCAACAACTATTTAATGTATAAATGTGTTATTTTGCAACAATGATCTACTTAATAAATTCTTTGAAGTGGCTGAAAACTACACTCATTAGTACCAAACACACATTAAACCATTTTTATAGTAATTTAGGAGGGATTAGGTACATGATGAAATTCTCACATGTACGTTTTCTAATTTGATAAATGAAGCCACTACTTGGGAAGCTTCATTAATGATCTATTCTAAATCAATAAAATAGTCTTTCAAAAGCCCTTATGATTTTTAAAATGGAAAAAAATCAGTTAAGGATGTGGCTAAGCAAGTTAATTACGTATCACATTTATGAAAAGGTGAAATCATATGGCTATTTGCTCTATGAATAGTGAATGCATAAGTAATTATGAGTCCATTTAAGAAGCTTAAAGTATGATTTCACTGTATGTGTGTTGTGTACATGTATGCACCTGTGCACATAGATGTGGAGGCCAGCAGACAACCTCGGGTGCTATCCTCAGGAACACCTTCCACCTCTTCTTGAGACAGAGCCTCTCATTGGCCTGGTGCTCACAATTAGAATAGTGGTTGGCCACCAAGCCTCAGATCTGCCTGTCTCTGTCTCCTAACACTGGGACTGCAGACGCATACCACCACGGCCAACGTTTTTACATGGGTTCTGGGAATTCAATTTTGGTCCTCATGCTTGCAAATATATTACTACTGAGCTATCTTTCCAACTCTGACTTTAAATCGTTAAAAAATTTCAGTTATTGTAGATTTGTCTTCAGGATAGAGTGTGAACTACACTTTTATTTATTTAATGCTGAGTTCTTAATTGGGTATATAATTCCAAATATGACATTATTATTATAGGCAAGTAGCTGCTAATTTATTTCATAATTCCTAGAAAAGCACAATTTTAAAAAATAGTGACCATCTATCAAAATACAGATGCACCCAGGAATGAACAAGCAGATAGCTGACACGTCATTGCATGGACTTGTGACAGGACAGCATGGGGAGAAACAGTGGACGAGCAGATGTTCATTGACAGGACAGGACAGCAGGAAGGACAGAACAAGGGAAGGTGGCTGGGGAGTAGTGGCTAGTTATAGAGGAACTTGGGCAAAGCCCATCCTTCTTCAAGGTCCCTCCTTGCAGGGAACATCAGAACTGAGACCAGAAGAGAATCCAGACATGCAGAACAGGGAAGAGCACTTCAGGCACAGAATGATCGTGTGTAGGAAGACTTCAAGGCAGAAACAGCAAATGCATTTGGAAAGACAGACAGTAAGGATAGAGAACTGTAACTTTTAGGAAATCATCAACCTTAAAAAATAAGGAAATTATAGTCAGTAAAAGTCAGTCTTGGATAGACACTAAAAAACAACCTAAGTCAAAGGCAAACTGATTTAGGTAAAATATAAAAAGTTGTATTCAACAACTCAAATTACTAGTTTTTAATTCATCTTACTAATTCATTGTTTTAATGAAAACAAAGCCAGCTTCAATCAACACACAATACTATGCTCTGGCAGGAGAAACGCAGCCACTTCTGCAGTAAGATGAAAACCTTCGAAGGATGTCACAGTGCGCATTAGCCACACTTCTATGAAGCCAGGTTCAGAATATCAAAGAAAGCGGTGATGGTCAGACTTCCTCAATGGAGTCCAGAGAATTTATTTCTATTCTCAGTGGCCTTCCCAAAGAGAAAACAGTACTTGACATTCAATTCACATGTTTTTGAAAATAAAAGAGAATGTAATATAGGTTTGGGGCATCTCATTCACGTTACAACCACTGTAGAAATACACACTGCTTTCATTATTGCAAATAGCCTAAGCAGCGAGGTTCTTCAACAGTTGAATGTTTTACTCTCCAGTGCTAAACTAAAACTGAGTCTGGTTATTAGCTTACAGATTTTTATCAAAAATTTAAACTGGGCATGGTGGTGCACACCTTTAATCCCAGCACTTGGGAGGCAGCGGTAAGAGGATCACAAGTTGAGGCCACCCTGAGACTACATAGTGAATTCCAGGTCAGCCTGGGCTAGAACCCTACCTCAGAAAAAAAAAAATTTAGATTTTATAGACAGCAAACCATCTAGAAAAGAAATTAATGGCAACAACATGTAAGTCTGCTTTTTTTTAAAAGGCATCTCATGGTTCTCAGAAGAGAACACTTAATATACACATACATCAACTGTTAATGAAAAACAAAATGAAGACTTTATTTCTTAGGCTCCAAAACAAAGTTTGCACATGAGAAAAGGGGAGACAAAGTAAGTTTCAACCAATCAAATACAAAAGAGCACTCTGATGTCCCATCTTGAAGCAGTTGGGATGGTGGGAAAGACTCATGTCTGACTCAGTATGGCCCAGGCAGGCTGTAGTCTAGACACACATTTCTAAGGGACACTCAAGCACTCCTAGAAGACACTGGCCGGGTATGGTGGACATCACCAGATAGCCAAAATCTGAATATTAAAAACCAAATAATAAAGAGATTTTTACCAGAGTAAATTTTATTAGCTACATTTTAAATTTCACTTCAGAAAAAACATGAAATAAAAGGAAGCAAAACTACCAAGTTTGGATAATGTTTTGTCTAATTGAAATATGACCTTGCATTGGTATATAGAAGTGAATCAATATGTTTCTATGTAGAAATGTCATTAAAAGAATATCAGGAGCTGAACATAATGGCACACACCTTTAATCACAGCACTTGATAGTGAGTTCAAGGCCAGCCTGAGACTACATAATGAATTCCAGGTCAGCCAGGGCTAGAGCAATACCCTACCCGGGGTGGGGGGGCGTGGAAGGAGAAGAAAGTCAGGGTAGGAGAGATGGCTCAACAGTTAAAAATGATTTCTTAAAAAACCTGCTGGCCAGGTTCAATTCCCCAGAACCTATGAAAAGCCAGATGCACAAAGTGGCTCATTGGTCTGATTTCATATGCAGTGGCAGAGGCCCTAGTGTGCCCATGCATAGTCATAGTCTCTTTCTCCCTCCCTCTCTTTCTTTCTCTCTCTCTCTCAGGCACACATGTTCATACAAAAATATTTTTAAGACTATCAATTTTCTCATCTTCCACTAAAAATGTGTTGAACAAGTATTTAAAGGTATTCTGCACTTTTCAGGCAAACACCTTAACCACTAGTCCACATCTCCTGCCCTAAAGGTATTACTATTAGCTTCCAAACAACATGATTTGGCCTAGTCTTGACCAGACAGAGAAGCAGTGTGTGTCCCACATTACCTACAAATGAATCTCCCTTTAAGCTACTAGATAAATTTCTACCTAAGGAAAACTGGCTGTGTCACGGGTATGTTGACTGAGCAGATTATAATACTGAGAAAAGTACTCTCTGGACAACATTTCTCCCTGAGAACTTCTTTCCAACAGAGAAGAATCGAGCCCTCTTTGTTTGACTTTCTGGGATTACCTTTTGTAACACAGCTGAATAATCTGTACATTTCTAATTTAGATAAATTTAGTATCTGTCATACCTATCAAAGAATCAATCTTTGTTGGAGCTATCATAAATAATAAATAATCATTTACCAAACAATGATGCCTTCAGTACTTATGAAGTCAATGCTAGGTGCATTTTCACTGAACACTAAGGATATTATACTGGGAACTCTTCTGGAAGTCCCCCCTAATCAGCAAACTCTGACTTAGAATAAATGATATGTGAATGGAATATAAATGAAAGCATTTTCACTGGGGGAAAGGGGCATTCTGCAAATACACTTCAACTGTTAATCGTATTAATAATTTTTAAATGTATTGTTATTGTGTGTAGAGCCCCTTCTTTGCCTCAAGGCAATATGGTACTGGAGAAACTGTCTAGACTAGAATATGACCATGAAGTTGGAGTCAACTGCAGGTTCAAAGAAGCCGAATGCTGCAACTATGCAAAGCAAAGCTCTTGCAATAGTCTGAGGTAATCAGTTTTAAACCATTATCCTAAATACCAGCAAATGTGTGGAAATCAGAGCAAATGCCCTCCCCCCACACCCCACTTGGAAAACCTCTAAGAGAACATTTTGTAAATCTGGCGCAATATTTTTGCTGTTTTGAAACCTTTGTTATTCCCATGGTCTTGGCTCAACTCAAGGGAGTAGAGACTGTGGTATCGACAGTCACCAAATAAACAAAGAAATATATTCATATCTTGCAAGATTCATGATGCAGAACTAGGGTGTTTTGGGCTGCATGCAGTGATCCCACCAATGCTAGTATGCTGGGTTTTCAGTTTCACTTAAAATTTTTAAAAAATATTTTATTTACTTATTTGCAAACAGAGATACAGATGAGAGAGAGACACAGAGAGAGAGAGGGCCAGAGAGATGGCTCAGCAGTTAAGACACTTGCCTGTAAAGCCTAAGGACTCAGGTTCGGATCCTCACTACCCACATTAAAAAGATTCCCATGAAGAGACAGAGGAGAGAGAGAGAGAGAGAGAGAGAGAGAGAGAGAGAGAGAGAGGGAGGGAGGAAGAGAGAGAGCACACCAGGGCCACCACCTTGTGGGTCTGGCTTATGTGGGACCTGGGGAATTGAATGGAGGTTATTAGGCTTTGCAGGCAAGTGCCTCAACTGCTGAGCCATCTTTCCAGCCCCATTAAATTTTTTAATGTTTTAAAATAATTTTAAATAAATATTTTAAATATTTAAGTTTCACTTTTTAAAATATAACCTGTAACACAAGTCTAAAAGCAGAACATAATCAGAGATGATTGTTTGAAAGTCTCCCTCTCCCTCTCTGTTTTATCTCTGTTTTCAAATAAATAAGTAAACATTTTTAAAAGTCCAACTGACAAAGATCACTATTAACTTCAAATTTGTTAAACGGAATATTTAAGTACAAATTTGCATACACATGTGTGTGGGAACGTGTAAGGTCGTACATGTGGTCAATCCCTGCCTCCTCCAATTCTAAACTAAGTCAGGGTCTGACAAGCGAGAGAGAGGAGAACTGGGTAGGCAGCAACCAGACACAGGGCAGTGCTTTCTCTCTAAGCCAAAGATTCAAATTGAGATTTAATCCAGAGAATGTTTTAAACTTTTGTTTTCAGCTATACCTTGAATTGCTAACAAAAACTTTTTTATGATTTGAAGTAGCTGCCAGCTTAGCAAATTAGTGTAGTTCATCCAGAAATGTGATTTTCAGCCCTCCCTCCAGTCAGGTCCTGAGGTGTACTGATCACATGCAACAGTGAGCCCATCACATGAGATATGCGTTTGCAGCAATTGCACCAACCAGTGAAAAAAGAGGCTCAGGGAAAAGGAAAATTAAGTATCTAAAAAAAAAAAAAAAAAAGCCATATTCTACCACTCACAAGCTCTCTAATTCATGACCAAGAAGTCTAAATTTAGACTGAGGAAAAAAGATAGTATCACACACATCCTTTTCAGTCAGGAAGAGAAAGTTAATATCTGTAAAGCCTTCAAACCACAGGAATCCAGAGACACTGCACATCAATTATTTAAGTAACAGCTAATCTCTTACAGGGCAAAGGAAAAAGAGAACCATTTAGGTCACTTGATCAGAGATAGAAACGCTGTTTTATTTCCTTCCTTTTCCTTCCAGTTAAAAAAAAAAAAAAAGGAAGACAGAAACCTAATGACTTCTCAAATAAAGCCAACCATGTGAAAGATATTTTTCTGAGCAAGAGCTAAACACTGATACACTTTTTCTAATCTTTAAAACAAGTCATCATGTTTTAAAAGTTCTTACTTCACATAGCATGTATTTTACAAAATGTTTTTCTGGTCAACATGTATAACAGTCTGTATATTCTGACAGCAAGGCAAGACTTTATATTTTTAATTATAAAACAGAAAAACCAGGAATTCTTTTGAGAATCTTCTGTTAGGATTAAGAGAACTTTCCCAGGCTTTTCCCTTTTCTTAATGTTCACAAAAAACTACTTCAATATTAAACACCTTTTGAAATGTTAGCTTCATTTCATATTGCTAAAAGAAAGCATAATGTCTTTATCTTTGTATGATCATAATTATAGCTAATTTTAAGGTACAATGAGACTATTATATATGATATATAATATGTAACATATTTATAATGATTTTCTATGTTCAATTTTCAAAAACAAAATGTGAGCTGGGTATGGTGGCATACACCTTTAATCCCAGAGCTTGAAAAACAGAGGTAGGAGGATCTCTGTGAGTTTAAGGCCACCTGAGACTACATAGTGAATTCCAGGTCAGCCTGGGCTAGAGGGAGACCTTATCTCAAAAAACCAAAGCCTTTTAAAAAATAAATAAAATGTGTTCATCCATCAGAAAGGCCACACATTTTTTTAAAGTTTCGTTAAAATAGTCGTATTAGCAAATTAGAAACAATGTAGACAATTTCCAACATTGTTCTCCTTCCATGAAAAGACTGAGAACTCTGTTACTGGGATAACATAACAACAAAACCTTTCTACAGACAACTTCAAGGACAGAGTATCAGCCACCTGAGAAGTGTAAAAAGTTCTATAGAGAGCTGACAGGACATTTACAATGTCTGGAGAAAGCCTAACAGTGTCTCAACTTGGAGCATTTCCAACAATAACATTTCATTTCTTTTCTGAAGAAGCCCTAGTGCTAGCAAGCACTAGTCACCTTGTAGAAGACGTGCCCAGGTGCCAACCTCGGTGAGAAGTCCTGACTTTGAAGAGACACAATGAAATCAAGGTTTAGAAACACTCTCCAGACTGCTGCACGCCAGGAGTTTTTCACTCAGGGTTACTATTTTATCAAGCTTTTCTCCCCTGTGCATTTTGTTCTACTAAATACTAAAGTCTTGTTCTTTTACCCTAAAGACAACTACAGATATTGTTCAAATCAACAACTGGTCAGAGCCAAGTTGCAAAGGTAAAATAAACTTAACGCATACTAAAGATATCTTAGCTGATTACTCAGTTATTTTCTCCTTTTGTTCAGACGTGGTCTCACTATGTAGCATAGCCTAACCTTGAACTGACAACACTGGAATCGCAGGCGTATACCACCACACCTAGCTGTAAGGATGTCTTTTTATTCATAATAGCATACACCTTCCTAGAAATCTAGACATGCTTCACCAGGATCTAGAAAAAAAATGTCTGGTTTGAATCCTGGCTCCACCAGTGAGCATTTTGCCTGGGGGAAAGCTCAGTCTGTGAAGTGCTTGCATACCTCATGAGCAGAAAGACCTGAGCTTACATGAAAATGCCCAGTGTGGTAGTGTGCCTGTAATCCCAGCACTGGGGGGCAGGACAGAAAGAGTGTCCCCGGGCTCCTGGCAAGTCTGTCTAGCCTAACTAGTGAGCACCAGGTCAATGAGAGACCCCATCAGTTAAAACAAAAATGAGTAGACAGCATTCCTGAGGCTAACACTCCAGGTTGTACTCTGGCCTCCACCCACACCTGCATGCATATGCACCTGCATGCATGTACACCTGCATGCACATGGACCTACACACACACACAAGCAAAGAAAACCTCCTCATTTCTGTTTCTAACCTGGTGGAACTGAAGGACAATTCTACTGAGCTGTTATGTGTGAAGCACTTACAACACCATTCACCTTGGCAATCAATACCCACAACTCAATCCACCCAAAAGAACATAGGCCAAGAAGATTTAGGCACCAGAAAGACCTGAGATTAAATGCTATGAAATGCTTATAATTTCTTGAACCTTTTGCAAAAGACTATCTGTTCATCATAGATACACTAAATTCATCATAGAGAAAAAGAAAATGTCTCCCTTACATCATTGCACATTTGCTTTATTATACTGTTTATCAAAGAAAAAAATGAAACACCTACTGTGACATGGAAAGATGTACACATACCAAGACAGCTGTACTATGTTGTTTCATAATAATCATGGGTCTCGAATAACTAATCAAACTGCTCAGGAAGCCAGATGTAATGCCTTTCACAGCCATTTTGTCAAAATTAGTGAGCAGATCTCACTTTAGACTTTCCAGGTTAAAGAGTGAGCTACCATAGCATTCACATATAAGACTCATCTGGACAGGAAATACTGGGCTTGCCAAAGGACATTTTAACTGCCTTGGTTGGGTATCATTTATTTCTGAATGCCAAATTTGGTGGTATTTTCGCATTCTTTAAACTTATATTTTGGTTCATGGAGTTCTTACTTTCTTTAAAAAAATACATGTCTAAATTATCTCAGAACATACCAAAGTAAAAATCCAGAAGCTGCTAAGAACTCAACACCGTAGTGGACCTAAAACAACACATCCACCACCACTACACCCCATGGAATATTGCAGAAGAAGGGTAGAAAGATTGTTACAAGTCAAAGTGTGTGGGAACATCCAAAGGCATTCCCTCTCCTTCCACAATAACTGTCTGCTATTAGTGTGCACAACCCACTGGTGCACACATACCAGCAATCCCACTGTGGAGGGCCCTCAGTGGAAAGGGGCAGGGAGGAGGGAACCTAGTGGTACCAGCACATGATTTGTTCATACAAAGCTTCTACTTAATAATTTTTTTTAAATGGCTCTCAGCTGTGATTACAACTGGTCTTTTAAAGCCCTTTTTGGTTAAATTAGGAGATAGAACCTGCTGTCATTCATTGGAAACCTTTGTACTGGTTGGTGGGCCTAACTAAGAACTAGCCCGAAGAACCAGAGCCATCGCTGCAATGTGTGGCTTTGTTAAAGATATCTGACAACATAGCCTATAAACCAGCAGTCAATGAATGAATGCTACACAAATACAATTTCCAAAGCAAAGTAAGTACAAATTTTCTAGGTAAGTGTAAGTCTCTAAGAAGCACACCAGAGACACCACATGAGCTAGGGGCAATGCTCCTCCTTCCTGAGCAGACCTCGGCTGGCTCAGACAAGGACTAGCAGACAGATGACACCTGGACTTGTGTGTTTTTTCTGGCAACTGGAAAAGGAGTAAATAAAATTTAAGTCTAAGTTTTTGAATAAAATCTTATATGCTAGAGATCTGTATACAAATAGCATATATATTTTTTTTCAAACCTAGAAACAAGACAATGAGGACTGTTGAGCGTGAATATTAAAACTGACTGCTTTTATAAGGTCAAAAAACTTCAACACTCATTAAAGTCTTTTCTAATATAAATAACTTTCAATTCTACAGAGACAGAGTATTTACTGCACTGAGATTTTAGAATCATTAACCTAAGATACTACAAAATACCTATAATCACCAGCACAACCATATACTCTATAGAAATGGAAAAAATGGTCAAGCGTGGAGGCTCACACTGGTGAGGCAAACGTGACAACCCAGCAAGACTCACACTTGTCCTCTCAGCACTCAGGAGGCAGAGGCAGGGGGATCTCCACAAGTTCAAGGCCAGCTGGGCTACATAGTGAGATTCAGTCTCAACACACACACACACACACTCTCTCTCTCTCTCTCTCACACACACACACACACACACACACACACACACACACACACACACACACACACACAAGAAATGGTACATCTGTGTTAGAAAGAAGCTTGCTTTATCTTTCTGAAAGGCTCCAATATCTACAGGTTTTCCTGGAGTGAAGTAAGCTGTCTACTAGAATGCACACCATAGAACTTTAGACTTCCCCAAATTAGAACGCTTCCAGACAAATCATCATCACACGCACACAGCACAGAAGCCTAAAGGAGAGGCAAATGATCGGAAGGATTCATATCTAAGAAATCAAAAATTTAGGGGCTTCCGGTTCAAGATGGCTGACTAGCAGACACGCCACGTCCCTCGGGAAACAAGGGTCAGGGTTTTCAGCAGGGATCCAGGTCGTGGACATAAGCTGCAGTCACGCTCTGAGCTGCAGATACCTCCCAGCACAGGATTCTCACCAGTGGAAGCCTCTATCGAGGACCAGCGCTCACCGGAGGCAGATGCAGCGAGAGAGCTGGGGCCCATCTAACCCTACCAACTGACTGTAGGCTGATAGCTGAGATTCTGGCAAGAGAGGAGCCACCACAGTCATATTGTGGAGGATCCAAATGAAACCCCACAGAGAATGACGGGATGAAAAGGGGCCCACAGCCACAGCCATTAAATCAACACAGGATAAGCCAGTGAGACAGAAACCAACGATTTCGACACAAAGACCCCTAAGCTCACAACC
>PVHP010008003.1:0-53877 GCA_004024765.1 Zapus hudsonius | reverse complement strand
TTTGCATTGTGAATGTTCTGTGCCATTATGGGTTTATTTTTGGTATTATGGCTCAGTTGAAAGCTGTGGGGACTTAAGAGTTGAGCTGAACATATTGTGTTTATATCTTGTATGATTATTAGTTTGTGGGGGCCAGGGGCGGACTGTCATGGTTTGATCCAGGTGTCCCCCACAAACAATTGAATGTGTTCTGATAGATGGATCCTCAGCTGACGGCAATTCGGGAATTAGAACCTCACTAGAGCTGTGTTGTTGGGGCGGGCTTATGGGGGTTATAAGCCAGCTTCCCCTTGCCAGTGTTTGGCACACCTTCCTGCTGCTGTTTGCAGTGCTGTGGCAGAGGTGATGTCCAGCCCTCTGCTCATGCCATCGTTTTCCCTGCCAGAATGGAGTCTCCCCTTGAGTCCGTAAGCCAAATAAACCCATTCCTCTATAAGCCGCTTTTGTTTGGGTTCTTCTTGTGCAGCAACTAGAAAGCTGACTGCAACAGGAGTCATGGACCTTACAGTACCTTTAACCACTGAGCCATCTCTCCAGCCCCAGCCTTCTTATTTTCTACTTTTTCCTGCAGATTTGCCATTCCCCAGGCACCCACTCTCTCTATCGGTTCTCCCCATGACTCCAGAATCAACTCCTTTCTTTAGTTTGAAGGTTCACATTGAGTAGACCCAGACCAGCACTCATGAATCACCAGCTGATTGAAAGACTTCCATGTGGCAATTTCCACTGGAAGGAAACTCCAAATTGGTAGCACCCATCTCATTATTGGTCGTTTTTATTACCATCAATAATCACATGACTCATGAAACTTCCCGTTCAACATGGCTGCCAGAGCATACCTGCTCACCTGTGCTTTTTTCAAATTTCATCAGCCTGAAGATATATATATAAAAAAAAGTCCAATCATCCAGTTAGGTAGTATCAGGCTTTAATTATCTTAGAATTGTTTCCATGGTGAAACTACTTTGTGCCAGATTTACACTCTGGAAGTTGGCCTTCATTTGCAGATCTCAGTCTGACCTTTCAGATGCATCTGAGCTCACCATCACCCCCACCCCAGCCACCCAGAACAGTGGCTCTGCCCAGATCACTGGGTTTGCCTAGTGGTATCTGGAAGATGCCAGAAGCTCACTGAGACCCCAGATCTCTATACATTTAGCATTATGAGAGTATGTTTTGATTTAGTTAGGGAAACTTAGAAGCCCACCCTAAAGTTAGGTAATTTCTTATATTAATTAGTCTTTGCAGACACTACAATTTTTTTGCTTCCAGTGATTTGTATTGCAGCTCTTGACATGTGCTGTGTCTTTTTTTTCAATCTCTGCAACTATAACCACAGACAGACTTCTGTTTGCAAACTAAGTATTCTTCTGTTTTTCTTCCCCTTTTTCTATAAAACTTACCTCTAATACAAGGTCAATGGCAGTAGGCCAGGCTATCAAGAGCTAAGACTAATAATAGTAGTCCAAGAAAAAATATATAAGCTCTGACCCACCAAGAATCAGGGTCGAGACTTTGGAAGATATTCCTCTGGACCCATGTTGATGTGAAAATAAACTGATTCTGTCTCTGGTACCAGTTTTGTGAACGTAAGTTTCCCTTATCAGGGAGAGTGTCAAATAATATATCAGCTTAATACCCACTTTTTATGTGGTTTTTTTTTTTTTTTACAAATCTTGTATATATTAGGTAAGTATTCTACCACTGAGCTATGTCCCCAGCTAATATTATTTAAAAATACTTTTCAAAAAAAAAAAAAAGGAAAAACTTTCTACTTTCTTGGCATCTATTTCAAAATATTTAGTTCTACATACGATAAACTCAAACAGATGAGACAGAAGTTTATGGAGACGACTACCTTGTTCTTCAGTTCAAAAAGAAAATTGTTGTTTTTTTTTCTTTTTTATTGAGTTTTTTTTTGTTTGATTTTTTTGTTTCTTGGGGTAGAGTTTCACTATGTAGTCTCAGAGTGGCCTTGAACTCTCCTCCTACCTCTGCCTCCCAGGTACTGGGTTTAAAGGTGTTCGACACCACATCTAGAAAGAGTTTTTTTTTTTCTTCTTAAACTCCATGTTAGTAGTGGCTGCCATGTTGGACTACGTGAACAGAATATTTCCACCATTCCAGAAGATTTATTAGTGTTGCTGTAGACTCTACTAGCATTCTGACAACAAGAAAAACATTAAATCCACTGCTCACATGTAATATGTAGCATGCTATATGTAATAAATACTATTATATATTTTTATATATAACTACACTCAAGAGAATGAATAGCGGCATGCAAAACTTTTAATGAGATAATGTTTTCCCTCACAGAAGCCTGAGAATAGTCCAATTCAACACAAATATTTTTATTACTTTTTGTTTGTTTTTTGAGATAAGGTCTGACTGTAGCCCAGGCTGACCTTACTCTGTAGTCCCAAGTTGGGCTTAAAGACTTGTACCACTATGCTTGGCAACATAAATATTATCGAATGCCCACTATGTGCCAAGAAATAAGCTGAGTATTGGAGATAGTAATGCAATCCATCAGCTACCTGCCTCAGCATCTAGGAGTTCATTATCTAGTTGAGGAGCAGACAGGGAAGCAGGTGTTCCATTGCAATGTGATAGGTGTACAAAGTACAAAGTCCATTATCTCCAATGCCTGACAGTTGGTATTTGAAGTATGTGCAGGAAAAGGCAATGTAGTCATTTAAGTGGAAAAATGAAGACAGGATGATTTATTCACAAGGGTCAGTTCAGCCCTGGCCATTGGAAAAAGGGACATATAAGATGGTTTACAATGCTAAGGAAGAGGTGAGCTGGACCGCCAAGAACTTCTAGCATTGCTAAACTGGAAGATGAATTAGGTCTGTAGGATTAGAAAGGTCAAGTAGAGTTAATGTCACAGAATCTGTTCACTTCTTCAGAAGTCATTGCTTAGAGAGGATGCAAATTAGGTAACAAGAAAACGTGAATACTGAGTGAAAGCATGAAGAAGTAAGGATGTGCTGAATGAGTTTAGTTGGAGGTGTGGCTGAAGTTGGCAAGTGGGTGTCATGGTTTGATACAGGTGTCCCCCACAAACAATTGAATGTGTTCTGATAGATCGATCCTCAGCTGATGGCAGTTTGGGTTTTACAACCTCGATGAAGCTGTGTTGTTGGGGGTAGGCTTCTGGGGGTTATAAGCCAGCTTCCCCTTGCCAGTGTTTGGCACACCTTCCTGCCTCTGTGTGCAGTGCTGTGGCAGAGGTGATGTCCAGCCCTCTGCTCATGCCATCGTTTTCCCTGCCAGAATGGAGTTTCCCCTTGAGTCCGTAAGCCAAATAAACCCATTCCTCTACAAGCCGCTTTTGCTTGGGTTCTCTCTGCGCAGCAACTAGAATGATGACCGCACCAGTGGGGAATGAGTAAACAATGCTAAAGTATAGGAGGAAAAAGTGAAGAGACTAACAAGTCTCTCTCTCTCTTTCTCTCTCTCTCTCTCTCTCTCTGTGAATGTGCACACATGCATGGGTGAGCATCAGGAGCTAGGCATTCAGGAGGCTAAGGTAGGATTGCTCTGAGTTTAAGGGCAGCCTGGTGCTACAGTGTGAGTTTCAGGTCAACCTGAGCTCTAGTGAGACCTTATCTTGAAAAAAACAACAAAAATACTAAAAAAAAAATAATTAAAAGACTTTTTGGAAATAGATGTTTTCTGAGGAAGGCTTTACTCCATCCAAGTAGGTTTGGAAAGAAGCCTCAAATATGCATTTTTTTATCAAGCATCCCAGGTATTTCTTATACAAGCAAGTTATCCAAGGTTTTTTTTTCCTTTCAAAAGAAGAAGAGGACTGGAGATGGCTCAGTGATTCAAAGCATTTGCTTTCAAAAGAGGAATTTATATAGTGTTCACTAGCTTTGACTTCTTATCTGCCCCGAATCACCAAAACAGAAGGCTCTGTTTCGAGGGATTTTTATAAGGGGCTTCTCTGGGCACATATGGCTGCTTAGGTTGGATATTCTCTATCCTTGCAGAACAGCGAGGTGGCTGAGATTCCTGGAACTGAAACAGAGTCAGTGCTTAGGAGGTTGTTGCAGTCAGCATTCTAGTTGCTGTGCAGGAAAAAACCAAACAAAAGCGGCTTGTGGAGGAATGGGTTTATTTGGCTTATGGACTCAAGGGGAGACTCCATCCTGACAGGGAAAACGATGGCATGAGCAGAGAGGTGGACATCACCTCCTCCACAGCACTGCAAACAGCGGCAGGAAGGTGTGCCAAATACTGGCAAGGGGAAGCTGGTTTATAATCCCCATAAACCCGCCACCAACAACACAGCTCTTGTGAGGTTCTAATTACCGAACTGCCATCAACTGGGGATCCAGAATTCAGAACACATTCATTTGTTTGTGGGGACACCTGGATAAAAACCATGACTGAGGTGGTAAGGTATTTTGAACCTCTGGAGTTAAGTTTGACTCCTTTTAATTTACTCATATAATCCTTAAATAATAGTGCTTGGGACTTGTTGGAGATAGCAAAAGGGTCCTAGGGAGATAGAAAACCTTGGAGAGAGTTCTGACAAGGAATGGGCCACATACCACCCACCAGAGCCTTCTGTGAGGGTGGGTTGATGAGAAGGGGTTCATGAGAAGGAATAGCCTCTGGAGAGGTCAGTGAGTGGGAAGGTCTCTTTGGCAAGTGCTAAAACTCTTGCTGTATAACCATTACTGCCTCATCTTCATTTCCCTGGGACCAATATGTCTGGGCTTCTTTCTTCTGGCCAGTCTGGCCTTTCTGGTCATCCCCAGAAAATAAAGACATTACTACCAAGTAGGTCTTCTCAGGAATGTGGAAGGCTTTGTCCACACAGGAGTGATCTTTCTGTGTGACAGCAGTTTTGAAGTTTGGGTAGAGGAAGTAGCTTCCTGTGGCTGGAGGCTGAAGAAGAGGGTAGACAGGGAAGTTCCAACGTGCTTATAAGGAAGCACAATGAATGGTGGGTGGAGGAGGCAGAGATGACCAGGGAGTGGAAGAGTCTAGCTCAGGATACTGTCCTCAATGCTTCACCTTTGAGTCACTTCTTCTCCAAACTTCCAGAGATACAAATAAACCATCTGACTCATGATGGGAAAACCCCATATTGTTCAACTATGTGGTCAACAGCCAGAACAAAGGCCACTGGCTCTGTAGGACCATGGGTGATGCAAGGTATGCTTGCTGGGCTTCTAATTTAAGGAAATGGTAACTGTAGAACAGAGTAATAAATCTCAGCAGCTACTTTCTTCATATTTATTGTCAATAATTAGATACTTTGTATAAGCAAGTCTTATGATGGAATCCCTATTTCTCTCCTCCCTGTCCCCTCCCTTTTTTAAGACCCAAGTAGAAACTTTCAAGTTAAGGCAGTGGATGTGAAAGGATAGACCTGGCACACCACCACCAGCAGCAGCCTCCCTGGGGATCTATGAAAAATGCAAATTCTCTGTCTCCCTCACCTGACCTACTGGACCCAAAGCTGCCCCTTAACCAGAAATTTAGCCATGTGAGTAACCATAGCAACTACAAAAGTTTTTTTTTTTTTTTCCCAAGACAAGGTCTCACTCTAGGCCAGGCTGACCTGGAATTCACTATGTAGTCTCAGGGTGTCCTTGAACTCACAGCAATACCTCTGCCTCCCCAGTATCCCTACCTCCCTGGGATTAAAGGTATGTGCCACCATGCCTAGCTACAAAAGTCTTCCTCAAAAATTCTATAATCCCTCTATCCCCAGGATCTAACCAAGATACTATTTTGAAACTTTTAGGTATTTTAGGAAATTTGTGGGAGTATGTCTTTGAACCTCTTACTTGCAGAAATGTTTAGAGGATGGAACAAGCTCAATGCTTTCTGTCTCTGCCCATTGTGACAACTCATAGTGCAAAAAATAAATAAATAAGTAAATACATAAATAAAAGCTTTTTACATTTTTAGTTTTCTTTTAAGTATTTATTTATTTGCAATTATATGAAACTGTGTCTGTGGGTGTACCAGGGTCTCTTGCTGCTGCAAATGAGCACTAGAGACTTGTGCTACCTTTTGAATCTGGCTTTTCATGTGTGGCTGGGGAACTGAATATAGGCTGGCAGGTTTTATAAGCAAGTGCCTTTAACCACTGAGCCATCTCCCCAGACACCCTCATTTTGTTTTTGAGATAGGGTCTTGCTGTGTAGCTCAGGCTGGCCTTTGTTGATTCTGCCTCAGCCTCCCAAGTTCTAAGATTACAGGCCTGTGCCACCATGCCTGAGCTAAGATGTTTTTATTAGGATAGAGGAACCATAGTAAATTGTAAAGCTGCAGATTGACACATGACTAAGACCTTGATAATTTCTGGGTGTGACAGCATACACCTGTAATCCCAGCACTCGGGAGGCTGAGCTATGGGACTATCTTGGTGAAATTCATGGGCAGAGAGGATGAACATAAACACAGAGAGACAGAGAGACTGCAAATGAACTCCAGATGCATGTACCGCTTTGTGCATTTGCCTTTATGTGGCTACTGGGGAAGCAAACCCAGGTCATTAGACTTTGACTGAAAACACCTTAACAGCTAAGCCATTCCTCTGGTCTCTGGGGAGATCCTTTCTTTACTCAACTTTTTCAATAGCCTCTCTGGCCCTGAACACACTGGCTGTCCTGTGCAAGCCTGCCTCTGGCTTTTTGTACTCTTTCATCTGATGCCTTGAGTGGCTGCTACACTTTCCCTTCATCATTTTATGCTTCTGTCTCTGGAGGGATGGCCAGTGTATTACTATTTCTGTTAGACTATGATAGAACCCCCTTTGACCTCTCCTTCCTCTACTGGAGATCTCCTGGCACATTCTCATTGGATACATACTCTCCATACTCGGTTTTATTAGGTTGAGTTCAGGTAGAGTTGCTAGATGGACCAAATAAAAATATAGAAAGCCTAGTTAAATTCGAATTTCAGGTAAATAGCAATATTTGTGGTCCCAGTAGGTCCCATGCTATATGACACAGCTATATTTTTAAAAACATCACTATATATCTGAAATTCAAATTTAATTGGTATGTTGTGATTTTTTCTTTTGTCTCCTGTCTAGATCCCCTTCCCACTGAACCTCTTCTTTCCAAATAGTACCTTTCCTAGTTTGATGTCATTTAAATTATTTATTTATAATAGAGAAAGAGAACAAATGAGTGTGCCAGGGCCTTTTGCCACTGCAAATGAATTCCAGATGCATGCACCACTTTGTGCATCTGGCTATAGGTGGATACTGGGGAACTGAACCTAGGAGAGCAGGCTTACAAGCCTTTAGCTTCTGAACCATCTCTCCAGCCCCTTGACATCATTTTTGTTTTGCTCTCTTCTATTATTCCTGCCAACATGTTCATGGGCACAATATCAGGCAGGTCATGTGCAGGTAATGACAGCTGCTGTGAAGTCGTGAATGCAAGACAGAGCTCCAAAGCACTCCTTCCCTTCTCTGGCTCTTACACTCTTTCTGCCACCAGAAATTAAGAAATTTATTAAACTTGTAACTTGGGTCTCCGGCCTCCTAACTGCAGGAGGTGTCATTGGGGGTTTGAGCTCTAGGGCTCTTGCTTGCTGCTGGTTTGGTTCTTTCTGGCTTTCTGCTGTTTGCTGGTTGTTTAGTCGTTTTTCTGTGTTTGGAGGTATGGAAGCAGCTTCTCCTGTCATTGATGGAACTTCCCCCTAGATCTGTAAGATTCCCCCTTCCTCTCCTAAACTGTGTCTGGTTTGCATGCTCGTTCCAGCAACGTGAAGCTGACTACATGTCCACACTTCATTTCCATTGGCCAACACCAGTTTAGAGTAGGAGCCAAGCTTAAGAGACCTAATGAACATTGGGCCAGGAGCCAGGTGCCAGCGTGCACACATTAGATTACACTAGATTCTCTTTATTATAAGCTTGTGGCTCAAATAGTTGGGGGTAGACAGAATCCTTTTTTTTAATTGTCCATAATGAGTTACAACATTTAGTGGGCAAACAATGAGTTGTTATCCCCAATTCCCCACTGCCCTCCCCTCCCCAAACCACTGGATAACCTCCTCCATGGGTCGTCTGGATCAGTCCTTGTGACAGGGGACCATGGATAGCCTAGTATTCAGCCAGATTCTCCTGGCCATGCCTCTGGATAATCTCTCCCATCACGGCTCTCACAAACTTTCCTCCCCTCTTCCACATAGTTCCCTGAGTCATGGTGGATGAGTATTAAGGCTGCTTTAAGGTTGTGAGCTTAGGGGTCTTTGTTAAACAGAATTCTTGAATGCAGTTTTTCATTGTTTTAATTTTCTATCTTGGCAAACACTTGTTTGAATGATACACAACAAAGAATTTTGGCTTCATTTTGCTTTTCTGTACATTAGGCTGTTGAGTGATGACATTGAATTGGTACATGGCAAGAGAGAGCAGAATGGAGAGTTGGAGAGGAGGAATATATTAGGAAGGGTCCTAGTTTCTTGAAAGCTGTGTTGAATTATGTTTCTATTTATTCTTTTTCTTTCCTTTCTTTGCTTATGATGCAAATTGGTGGTATTGGGCAGTTCTGACCATATTTGGTAGAAGCAGATGTTCACATTTTTGAATTTAAAATTTTAAGGATTGAAACATCATGAAGAAATAGAGGCCTATGAAGATTTTGTCAAACAGATTAAATCTCTGTAAATCTCCTTGCATCTGAAAAGTATTTATAGAACTTGGATCTGAAATTGGGACATCTTTTTATAACTAAAAATACTATGGGATTTCAAAGTTCAGATCTAGGACTTTAATTTTTTTTGACCTGCTGCATTTTGTCTATGGTTCATGGAAAGTAAAGAGACATTAGTGAATGCAATAAATAACTACATAAATAAATGAAATTATTATGTAGAAAGACAGGACTTTCTACAGGCCATGGGCTTGATCAATGGCAAAATAACCTGATGCTTTACTAAGCTCCATTTGCAATTCACTTGCTGACCAACCGTGTGAAACAGAAGTCTCAGTTCTCAGCTGCATGGTCCGCCATCTGTCGATTTCACTTCTTTTTCCTGATCTCCACATCCACTGGGCTGGCTGTCACAATGCCCGCAGATGTCACACCACTGGATTCTAAGACACAGCATGAAATCTGAGGCCGGTGGATGGGAGTTGCTCCCATGTTTCTAAACAATTGGTGATTGATTGGCTGGTCATTTTATCTAGTCA
The DNA here is from genome assembly GCA_004024765.1 of Zapus hudsonius. Lineage (NCBI taxonomy): Eukaryota > Metazoa > Chordata > Mammalia > Rodentia > Dipodidae > Zapus > Zapus hudsonius. The sequence goes on along the minus strand of PVHP010008003.1, from coordinate 44,693 downwards.
TGAAGCCTTCCTTCACCCCCTCGTTCTCTGCTTGGCAGTGCTACTATGTGTACACAACACATTGCTTTTCCGTAAGGGCCTTGTGGATAGCATTGGCTAGAAGAATTGGGGGACAGAGGGACAGGGGCCATGTGCCAGATGACATTTTGGGAGAGGGCAGACATCTTACTTCTGGTCCAAAGTGTTCCGAGTATGTAGGAACAGTAGGCGCTGACCAGGAAGCTGGAGTGGGTGGGAAGGTACTGCTGTTGGCCACCTTCCCTTCCTCCCAGGGAAGCTGCCTTGCCTAGAGAAGAGTGATATAATGGCATTTGGCTTGGAGTTGTACCAAACAAAGCTAGAGATCTGCCAGGAGCTTGTCTTCATTGGTCATTGGTCCCTGGTCTAGACTCACAGGAAGCTGGAGATGGAAAGGAACTTACCAGGGAAGTGCCAGGACAGGTTATAACAACAACAGATTCCAAGTCTCAGGTGTGACTTGGAATATTCCTCCTCTCCAACTCTCCATTCTGCTCTCTCTTGCCATGTACCAATTCAATGTCATCCCTCAACAGCCTAATGTACAGAAAAGCAAAATGAAGCCAGCCTCTGCTCATGCCATCATTTCCCCTGCCATCATGGAGCTTCAACTCTGTAAACCAAAATAAACCCTTTCCTTCCAAGCTGCTTTTTGTTGGGTTCTTTGTTGTAGCAATGAGAAAGCTGATTACATTAGTACCATTTGGGGATTCCACTGTAAGGCAGAGCAGTTCATCATGGGAAATCAGAACAGGGAAGGGTGCTTGAGTGTAGTAGGTGGTCACAAGAGAGATAAGGACAAAGACCCAAAGCCACCATAGTCTCCAGTCCTGCTTGTGGCTGTGAGGTAGTGGTATGTTCCAGTAGGTACAGCAGTGACAGGGAATACAAGTAGGTAGCTACATCTATGCATTGCTGGACAAATTAGCACAGAATTCATGGTGTAAAAGGACAACTATTTATTATGCTCATAAATTTTGTGTCAGGAATTTGGAAAGAACACAGTGGGCACAACTTGCCTTCACTTCACATCGTCTGGGGTTCCAGCTGGAAATACCAAAGGCTTGGAGTGACTCAATACTTAGGGCTCGAGAAACTCTCATATCTTCTTGTTGGATCTTAGTTGAGACTGTTGGCCTGAATACCTACAAAGAGACTGGTAACAGTGAAGTGTGAAGCCTTGGATACAAAGGAGACTTCATAACTATGTACCCTTTCCTTGTGATAGGTATAGTGCCTGGGATGGAAGAACAAGAATCTTAATAGAAGCAAGTGGAGTTGTGTGTTCCTTTCTGACTTAACCTGAGAAAAGAAGACAGCATTACTTCTGTCATACTTTATTGGTAATCCCAAACCAGGAGCTCCAGTGGTGCAATCGGTTAGCATATGGTTCTAAGCTGGGCTGGGGTTGTAGCTCAGATAGTAGATTACTTGTATGCACAAAATCCTGTGTTCACTCCTGAGCACTGAATATAATTGGATGTGGTAGCCCATGCCTATAATCCCATCAAGCAGGAGGAGGATCAGGAGTTCAAGATCATCTTCCACTATATAGTGAGTTTAAAGTCAGCTTGGGATATATGAAAGACCATTGAAAGAAAAAGGAAAAAAAGAGCTGGGAGATGGATGAGTGGTTAACGGTACTTGCTTGTAAAGTGTTCTGACCCAGGTTTCATTCCCCAGTGTCCATGTAAAGCCAGACACAAGGTGGTGCATGCATCTGGAGTTCATGTGTAGTGGCAAGAGACCCTGGTGTGCCGATGTTCCCACTCTCTTTCTCTCTCTCTTCCCCCTCTCTCATTCATGAATACACACAAATAAATATGATAAAAGAAAAAAAAGAAAGTGAAGGTTTCCCAAGTCCTTGGCCAGAATCAAGTGGAGAGGACATAGATACTACATTGGGGGTCATTGACTCTAAGAGCCCCACATACTAGGAAAGAATATCACCATTGGGTTATATTTTCAGTCAAATATACTACTGATTAAAAAATACTACTGATTTTTAAAATACTTAATTTATTTATCTTCTTAGAAAGAGGTGGGATTGGGTATGGGGGAGAAAATGTGTGCCTCAGAGCGTCTTGCCAGTGCAAAATGAACTCCGAATGCATACACCACTTTGTGCATCTGGCCTCTCACATACTAGACAAAAATACCACCACTGGGCTATATTTTCAGTCAGTGATACTATTCATTTTAAAAATACTTTAGGGCTAGAGAGATGACTCAGTAGTTAAGGCACTTGCCTGCAAAGTCTAACTACCATGGTTCAGTTCCTCAGTACACATGTAAAGCCCAATGTACAGTGGCACATGCATCTGGAGTTCCTTTACAGTGACTGGAGGCCCTGGTGTAGCCATATTCATTCTCTCTCTCTCTGCTTGCAAATAAACAAATAAAATATTTAAGAATATTTTAATTTATTTCTATTCAAGGAGAGAGGTGAGGGGAGAATGGGCCTCTACAAAACAAAGTCCGGATGCATGCACCACTTTGTGCATCTGGCTTTACATGGGTACTTCAATGTATCACTTGTAAAACAAAGAGGATAATAGTTTTCCTTTCTTCATTGGTTTATTTTGGGGATTAAATGAATTAGTATTTGTAAAGTGTTTCTAAGTGTGCAGGGCAAGCTGTGAGTACAGCATGTGTTAAATACAAGGTTAATGTGTTTTAATAGCTAAGTTTTATTTTTATGTGTAATAGAACAAAAGACCATGGCATGTTTTAAAGGACAGTTTTCTTAGTACAGGCTAAGTACACAGCATTGGGCTGACTTCAAAACAAATACTAAGTACCTGGTATTGAGGTTGGGCAGATAGGCTCTACTCCAACAAACTACATAGCAAATAGAGGTTGGTGCAGTCTCAGAGCTGCACGGCAGCAGGACATCCGGGGACAGTCCACAGGGTCCAAAAGATTTGGCGCCACATGGCCAAGCAAGACACCCAGCAACTGTCCTTTGTCCATTATAATCAGATCTCTGTATCATTGGCCTTTGCAAAATTGCCTGTTCTAATGCCCTGACAATATGTCCAAAGCCCCATGTAAGGACAGAAAATTGTAGTTAAGCCCTATTCAAGAGAAAATCCGGACTCGTTCCTGGAATTTCCTACATTTTCCTGCCTTAATTCACAAATAATCCTCCTCTCCACTAAGGTTTGCCCATTAGATGCCATCCAGAATCCTGAGTGGTTGGTCTCTCTCTTGAGAAGCCCACTTCTTGGATATATACTTTCATGATATAATCAAACTTCCTTCCAATTTCTTACTTTATCTTCTCTGAACTCTTTCTCTGATGGTAACAAGAACCTGGAAACAGTGGTTAAGCTCTCTATCTGCTGTGTCTGTCTCAGACCTCTCTAGTTTTCACCACCAGTAACAGTAGTTGGTATGTGGGAATGGTAAAATTATGACAGGGGAAAGTTAGAGATTAGGTTTGGGCAGTACTGTAGATGAGATGAGTACTGTAGATGGTATCTAAGAAGGTAGCCCACCCGGCTTTCTGGGATTTTATGAGATGCTGGATTTGTTTCAAAAAATTATTTTTGAGAATGAGAGAGAAAAAGGAAGAGAGAGAGAGAGAGAGAAAGAGAGAGAATGAGAGAGAGAATGAGAGAGAGAGAGAGAGAGAGAGAGAGAGAGAGAGAGAGAGAGAGAGAGAGAGAGAGAGAGAGAGAGAGAGAGAGAATGGGTGCACCAGGGCATCCAGCCACTGAAAATGAATTCCAGACACCTGAGTCACCTTGTGCATCTGGCTTTACATGGGTATTGGGGAATTGAACCCAAGTCCTTAGGCTTTGCAGGCATGCACCTTAACCACTGAGATATCTCTCCAGCCTATGAAAATATTTTTTTTATTTTCAAAGAGATGGAGGGAGGGAGGAAGGGAAGGAAGGAGGAGGGAGGGAGAGAATGGGCAATCAAGACTTAGTACCACTACAAACAAACTCCAAATGCATGTCTCACTTTGTGAATCTGGCTTTATATGGGTACTGGGGAATCAAACCCAGGCCATCAGGCTTTTTGAGTAAGTGCCTTTAACTGCTGAGCCATCTCTCCAACCCAAAATAAGACTTCTACATGATTTTTATTTTATTTTATTATTATTTTTTCTTGAGGCAGGGTCTCACTCTAGCTCAGGCTAACCTGAAACTCAATCTGTAGTCCAAAGCTGTCCTTAAACTCATGGTGATCCTCCTACCTTTGCCTCCTGAGTGCTAGGATTAAATGGCAGGTGCCATCACACCCCACATTCACTCTTAATCTTGGAGAGTCCGGCTGGAGAGAAGTCAGAGCAATTAAAGGCACTTGCTTATGAAGCCTAACAACGGTGTTCAATTCCCCAGCATCCATACTCAGAGCCAATAGACCCCCATCAAACTGGGAGATGATTTTGCCAGCTACAACTCAGACAGAGGCCTAATTTCCAGAACCTACAGAGAGCTCAAAAAATTAATAACAAAAACTCAAACCACCCCCTCACAAAATGGGGCACTGATCTCAACAGAGAATTCACAGAGGAGGAAACACATATGGCCTTTATTCACTTGAGAAAGTGCTCAGCATCCTTAAGCATCAGGGAAACGCAAATCAAAACTACAATGAGATTCCACCTTACTCCAGTCAGAATGGCAGTCGTAAAGAAAACCAACACCAATAATTGCTGGCGAGGATGCAGGGAAAAAGGAACCCTCATTTACTGCTGGTGGGATTGCAGGCTTATTCAACCACTTTGGAAAGCACTGTGGAGACTCCTAAACAGAATGAAAATAGAGCTACCAATGGACCCAGCTATCCCTCTACTAGGCATCTACCCACAAGATGTCACATCTCAGGACAGAGACATATGTGCAACTATGTTTATAGCAGCTCAATTCATAGTAGCCAAGAATTGGAATCAACCACAATGCCCTTCCATGGAGGAATGGATAACAAAACTGTGGTATATTTACACAATGGAATTCTATTCAGCTGAAAGGAAAAATGACATCGAAATTTAGAGAAAAATGGTCTGACTTGGAGCAGATCCTACTAAGCGATCTCTCAAAAGAACAGAGTCAAACACCACATATTCTCCCTCATACGTGGTTTCTAACCAGGTTAACTGTAAATTCTATGCAGACCAGTCGAAAGAAGAGGTAAGGAATGGGGGGGAGGGGGATGACTTGAGCATGAAGCTAAACCAAAATGGGTTCAAAATCATAAAATCCTCACTTGCATACTGTAACCTATTGTGCAAGTAGGGGGCGCCATCTGGCAAGAGGGGCCTTGAATAGAAGAGGAAAGAGTTTAAGCCTGTGAAAAATTGATCAGTCTGGCAACTCCGGGTCCTTCCCTTACTGAGCTATTGACCAAAGTGACCCATGAGGTCCCAAAAACAAGACAGGATTCTGTCAAAGCTCTTGAATGCCCTCCCCAGGCCTGAGGTAGGATCCTGCTGCTGAAGAAACCCAGCATCCATGTAAAGGCCTATGCACAAAGCAGCTCATGCATCTGGAGTTTGCAGCAGCAGGAGGCCCTGGCCACTCATACTCACTTTCTCTCTGATTTTCTGCTTCTCTGTCTCTCTCTAGTGTACAAAAAATTATAAACTTGGGGAGTCCCTGGAAAATGAGAAAAAATGGTTACTACAGTTTATTAGAATGAGAATTGTTCATGGGGTCAAGACATACAGGTTGCTGCAATTGTGGGTGCAGTTGGAAATTGAAACGGAATCTTTGGTGGCAGAACTAGAGTAAATTATTTGGTGATTTGATTAGAAGTCTCTTGTCTAGAGATGCGTTTCTTTAATCAAATGACCTTTCAGAGTTGATAATATTCCAAGTTTCAGGCAAATTATGTTATGTACGAGTGTAACTGTACTGAGCATCTGTTTTCATTTGACTAAAATCACTTGACAGCTATGGCTTAGAATAAATCCCTCACCCAAATTGTTACTCAGACACATTCTTTTCCCAGAGTCAATTTAATCCAACAAATATCTACTGAGTGCCAGTTTGGAGCTGTGCTCTGTGAGGTGATGAGGAGGGACCTCAGTGCTAGGAGTCTGGGCTTAGGCAAACATGGCAAGGATCCATCCCACCATCCACATTGTGCTGATGCTGTTGTTGATGGCAGCCTGGTGATTTTCTCCTGGAACGGAGGTCTGTACTATATGAAATATGGTGAACGGCAATGAGGCTTTAGGTACTGGCAAGTCTAAGAATTTCTTTTGGCTCTGAGAGCTTAGTTCTTGGGAATCCTGTCTTGTTTCACTATGAATCTCCTCTAAAATTTGAATAGCCAGACTCCCTCTAAGCAACATTCTCTAATTATAGCTCCCCTGAGTCACTGGAAGCTTTCTAGAACCAGAACACTGAGAGACAGATATACTATAAAAACAAATTTATTTCACTGGGGGTATAGCTCAGGGGTAGAGCATTTGACTGCAGATCAAGAGGTCCCTGGTTCAAATCCAGGTGCCCCCTGTGCATTCTTATTTTGCTTGAGAATATGGATTTAGTTTGACTTTGCATATTATCTTTAGTGCTCAAGGCTGATTGCATAATAACACATTCTCCTGCATTCTTAGCGTATGCCAAGTACCAGTCTAAGCTCTTTTTAATTCATTATCTCCTTCATCTCCCACAAGAAATGAAAAGATAAATGATTGAATGTTCACCTTATCCAAGACGATTGAGACTCAGAGATGGTTGGTAACCTAATAAAAAGGCAGGAAAGGGAAGTCAGATTTGAACTCAGAGCATACTCTCTCAATGATTTCATTATACAATCTACTGTTCTCCTAATGTTAAAACTGCATCAGGCCTGGTGTTATATATCTATAGTCTCAGCATTTTGGAAGCAGGAATTCAGGAATTCAAGGCCAGCCTGGGCTATATGACACCCTGTCTGAAAAACAAAATAAAATCCTACTAAGTAATATTTCCAAGGTCCATCCAATTTTTACACTTAAAAATGATTTATTTATTTATTTATTTATTTATTTATTTATTTATTTATTTATTTATTTATGAGAAATAGGGAGAGAGAAAGAGAGGGGCAGATAGAGACCAGGCGTGCCAGGGCTTCTAGCCAGTGCAAACAAACTCCAAACATATGTGCCACCTTGTGTATCTGGCTTTATATGGGTACTGGGGAGTCAAAACCAGATTCTTAGGCTTTGCAGGCATGCACTTTAACCATTTAGCCATCTCTCTAGTCCCAATTTTACATTTTGGCTGCAAGGAAATCCCAGCAATTTAGTGATTGTATCCATGCTTTTCAGTGTCCTAGGGAAGTCAAGGGAGAGAATCCTTCTCCAGGGGTTGGGGATGTGGTTGAGTGGTAGAGCTTTTGCTCAGCATGTATGTGACTCAAGTTCAATTCCTGGGACTGGACTGAGACAGAGGAAGTAAGTGAGTGAAAAAGTAAGGGAGAGAGGAAGATAGGGAGAGACAGAGACAGAGAGACAGAGAACATCATTACATCATTGCTTCAGTTAAATATGAACTGGCTTGAAGTAGGTAATTCCACACCTTGCCCTCTCTGAAGCTTAAAGAGTTTTTTTTTTTTTTTTGGTTTTTCGAGGTAGGGTCTCGCTCTAATCCAGGCTGACCTGGAATTCACTATGTAGTCTCAGGGTGGCCTTGAACTCACGGCAAATCCTCCTACCTCTGCCTCCCGAGTGCTGGGATTAAAGGCATGCGCCACCATGCCCGGCTTAAAGAGTTTTTATAATCTTCCTTCCATTTTCAGTAGCCATCACCCCCATATTGGGTAACTTCATTTAGGACCAAGACTTGAAGGCCAGAGCTCTGTCAGGGCACAGAACAGGCAAAGCTGTACCTTTGGGTCAATTTGAACAATACACTTTGAATACCTACTGTGTACTACAACTGCATAAGGTCTGAGCCTAAAGGTGAGTGAGCCAAGCCCTGCCCTCCATCTGCTCTCAGTCAGGATGCAGGCCGTAAGGCACCATATGAAGCCTGTGATGTGAGCTGTGCTGAGATGCACTTGGCAAAGGGAAGTGTATACATAGACTTGGTTTTCCAATAGGCTCTGGGAGCAGTGTGGGTGTGGGTGGCTATTTATTTTAGCATGTGCTGATGTGTACAGGACAGGGGTGGGAATGGCCTTAAGCAACCTGAAAGCTATAATCAACAGCACCAAGTAATTCACTGGAACTGGGGGAAGAGATGGCATTATTCCAGAGTGGTCTTTGGCCTAGATGACAGTGTACCTGGTGGTATCACCAAGCAAGACAGGAATGTGGAAGGCTCTTCAGATGGTGAGCAGGCAGGCACTGCACTGAGTCCTGAGCCTATACCAGGATCCTGGCACCGTCACCTGTTAGCTCTGTGACTTTGGCCTAGATATTTCAACCACTTCATGCCTCAATTTCCCACCCACAAAAGGAATACGCTATCAAAAATGCCTATTGGATGGAAGTTTTGTAGGTAGGTCAGTACCATGTGGGTCATACAGTGAATATCCAATGCTATTATTATTGTAGTAGTGCATAAAGGTTAGAGATGTAGGTTAGGGCAAGATAATGACATGCTTAATTTGGTGCATACTGCATTTGAAATTTGAGGTTCCATTAGACATCAGAGTGAAGAGGCTGACTGTTTGGGGGGGATGAATGTGTGAGAAAGAGGCCCAACTTCTTGCTGTTCATTCCCTGGCCCCACAGTGGCTGGAAAGGTCTTGGCAGGGGAAATTAGTTACAGTGACAAACATTTCCTTGACCTTTATGCTCAGGCCCCAAGATACACATTAAGAAGTTTTAGATTAGAACTCCAGGGAATAGGAATCAGAAGTGACTTTGTATTCTCCAGGGTTTTTGTTGTTGATTTGTTCGGCCCTGCATGAAAAATCTTATGGAAAAATGCACACTATACAACACATGCAGTGCATGCTCATCACATGTGATATTTGCCTATAATTTCAGAATTAAACATGAGCTACTGAAGTCCATTTGTAGATACCCAGTTAAGAGCACTCCTCTCGTCCAATACTCACTAGGGCTCTTTCTGCTTCTAATAGTCCTTGATGTGCCCGGAGATCTGTGGACAGTTGGTGATGTATTTTAAAAGCTGGAAAATTAGATTACGGATACAGCACTATGCTTTAGGTGCCAGGAAGAAAATGAATATGCATGCTCTGGGAATTGCAGGAGGTAGAGTGGTGAGAAAGGAAGGAGTGATACATTTTAATCCTACAGGGATCTCAGACATGGAAAGTATTTATGAGGCATGATGTAGGTCACTAAAATTGAATATAGGTTTATGTGGAGCTTCTCTTTGTCGTGGGGGTGTAGCTCAGTGGTAGAGCATTTGACTGCAGATCAAGAGGTCCCTGGTTCAAATCCAGGTGCCCCCTTTTGTATGCTTTTGTTCTTTTTGGCAGCTGCATTAAAAGTCCTGGACTAGGATAAGGCAAGCATGTGTCTAGGGCTTAAAATTTAAGAGGCCATTGATTCCCTAGTAGAGAGCTTGCATAAACTAACCCTCTACCACACCTACTCAAGTAGTCACATGCCCCATCCCCCCACCACACTTTCTTTCAAGGTGGGATCTCACTGTATGTAGCTCAGGCTGACCCGGAACTCACTCTGTAGTCCCAGGCTGGGACCACCAGCCTGCATCACCACTCCCACTCCCCACCCCACACTTGTACCTGAACTTTTATTCTTCCTCTTCTGAATGCTCAGTCTAATTAACCAGATGTTTTCCATCTCCTCTTCAAGCTTTTAATAAGATTTTTGATTCTTCACAAAGAAGTATAAAAAGTCCCTGTATTCTTTCTCTACCTTCCTCTAATGCTAATCTCCTATATAACTGTATCTATTAAATTATGAAATAATCATTGGTATAGTACTATTAATCAAACCACATTTTAGTTCTGATTTCATTTTTTTCTCAGTTAGTTCTCTTTTTCCTTTCTAGGACCCAATCTGGAATACTACATCACATTTACTTGTAATGTCTTTAGTCTTTTTCAAACTTCCCAGTCATTTCCCTTTCTTCTTCTCTTTCTCTTCTTCCCCTCTTACTTTTCCATCTTCTATTTTCCTTCCTTTCTCTCTTCTTTTTTCTTTCTTGTGACATTGATATCTTTGGGATAAAAAAATATTTTCTGGCTGGTGAGATGGATTAGGGGTTAAGGCTCTTGCCTTCAGAGCCAAATGACCTGGATTCAATTCCCCAGTACCCACTTAAAGCCAGAATCACAAAGTGGTGCATACATCTGGAGTTCATTTGCAACAGCTAGAGGCCCTAGCATGCCCATTCTCTCTCTCTCTCTCTCTCTCTCTCTCTCTCTCCTTGCAAATAAATAAATAAACAAATAATTTATTTTTTTCTTATGATTAGATTGGGGTTATCATGACATGCTATTTTCACTGTATCCTTTCAAGGGCAAAATTTTACAACTGCAACAATTTAAGGGTCTTGTAGGTTGGCAAAACTTTTAAGGTACAGATGGTAGAGAATATGGAGGAGAACCAAGATCCATCAATAAGACAAGAAATTAGTTGACTGCCTACCATGAGACGAGCCACCTCTACCACATCTGCCAGGGCTCAGGAGAAAATTGCAGGGGAAGTGACGACAGGAACACCACTCTTACTGCTAGCCTCAGGTTGATGATGACAAACAAGTGGCCAATCAAAACCTTGCAAAACAGAAATCCAGAAGCTACAGAGAACACAACACTAAATTAAACCGCCAGCAGGCCTGCCATGGCTCAGGGAACATTGCAGAAGAGGGGGTGGAAAGATTGTAAGAACCAGAGAGTGGATAGGAAAACCCTGGGGCACTGTCACCAGCTACCCCACAGAGCCTGACTGAGGCCTTCATGACCCCACAGTGAATACCATGACCCCACTGAGGAGGGCCTCCAGGGTAACCAAAACTGGGGTGAGGGGATAAAAGAGAACAACCTGTGGGTATGGTAGTGCAGACCATTAATCCCAGCACTGGGGAGGCAGAGGTAGGAGGATCACTGTGAGTTTGAGGCCAACCTGAGACTACATAATGAATTCTAGGCCAGCCTGGGCTAGAGTGAGACCTGATCTTGAAACCACCCTCCACCCCCCCAAAAAAATAATTGAGATAGTGAAAAGAAAACTTAGGGGTCCAGTGTCTGGGACACGTCAATAGATGCCTTCTAAAGTGATAGCAGCGTGGCTGTTTCTTAGATCCTCTCTCTCCACACAGAATGAAATGAATCACCTGGGATGCTTGGATGTGGCAGTAATGGATTTTGCTGTGCATCTCTGGTATCTTTCCTAGGTAACAACAGCCTATAAAAATGTCTGTTTGCACACACAAGTGCAGGCTATGATGATAGGTATTATGGTCTTGGATATGGCTAGAAGCCAAGAGTACAATGACAGAGGACATAATCAAGAGATGTGGGTCAAAGGGTACACCATTCAGTTAGGAGAAATAGCTTCAAGAGGTCTGTTGCAAACCACAATGTGTTGCTATGAGTACCAGTGTATTATACATCTGAAAATTGCTAAGAGTGGACTTTGAGTGTTCTCGCTTAGAGTATGAGATTGTATAAATGCTAATTAGCTTCATCTATTCTCCAATGTATGCATATTTCCAAACATCATGTGTACCTTAAATATATGTAATTTATGTTGATTAAAATAATAAGCAACTCCAGCTTTGTCAATTCACTTTTTCTCTGTTTCCACAGCATACTGAATCTGCCTGTTTTGTCAGTTGTGACATAGCATTTTGCAATTTTCATGTGTCTAACCATGAAACCTTTGTTATGCTAGGTTAACAATCCTGAAATCTCCATAGTGTCTTATGACAATATTTATGCTAGGTTCATCCAAGGACTGATCAAGTGTGGAGGTCTTTATTCCTCTGATAGCCATATCAGCTCATATGTAGAGCCTCTAAGGTCATTGCTCTGGGGAAGAGAGAGATGGAGGGTTTACATCAATTCATAGTTGTCTTAGCCCAGGGTTGATACATATCAATTCTGCACAGTTTATTGAACAGTCATATGGCTCCAAATTAAATTGCAATGGAGACTAGAAAGTTATAAAAGCACTTCATCACTTTGAAAGTACTGCTTTTCTACCATACCCTATCTTATGCAATTATGAGCTCAAAATAGTGGTGTGTGTGATGGATATACATGATTGTGTGTTGTGCACATATTGGCATGTACCTCTCACAGCCCACATATGGAGGTCTGAGGACAACCTAGGGGTGTTTGTCTTCTTCCCCCTTCCTTGAGACATGGTCTTTGGTTTGCTGCTGTATATGTGCCAGTCCTGCTGCTATGTGAGCTTCCAGATTCTCCTGCTCTGCCTTCTATTGTCATAGACTATAGATGTGTGTGCCACTTTGTGTCTGGCTTTACATGGAGGCAGGAAAATTGAACGTGGGCAGGCAGGATTGTGAGCAAGCATCTTTACCTGCTGAGCCATCTCCATAGCCCCTCTTCCTTTTTATGAGGTAGGGGGTCTTAACATACTGCACAAGTTAGACTCCACATCTGGCTTGAGCAATCCTCCTACCCCAGTTTCTCAGGTAGCTGAGATTTCAGACATATACTATTGAGCCTAATTTGGTAGTGATATTTTTTTTCAGATTTTTTCCTGTTATGATTGAGGTTTAGGAAATGTTTAGTGCATTAAAGCTATTAGCTAGTTGAATGAATGAATAAAGAAATGGTATATAAATGAGTACATTTTAAATTATTTAGAAACTAGTTTTCTTATGAAAACTATATTTCTCACACTTAAAAAAAACAATTTCTTAAAAGATCCTACCATTCATCGAAGAAACAATTTTGTTGCATCTCAAGACAGAGTATCCTTATTTATTTATTTTTACCAATTTATCTTTTATTTATAAAAATATCTGTTGCTCTTCCTCTTTTTCTAAAGTGGTCTATATGATATTTTCCTGTTATAAATTCTAAATATATTTATTTTTTAATTGTAATTTTAATTTTGGGGGGTTTTGAGATACTGTCTTAAACTCCAGCAATCCTCCTGCCCTAACACACATGCACCACCACACACAGCTAAAAATATATGTATTATATAAAACTTCAAGCATAGGTTAAAGAAAATGCACTTGGATAGATGGCTACTGTAACTTTTAAAAAATGCAATTGCTTTCACATGTATGAATGTGTATAATTAATAGTTATTAAACAAAAGTTGGAATAAACAAGTATCAAGCAGGTCTTAGGCAGTATTTCAAACCTTTTGGCATTAAGTACTTCCTGAGCTTCTCACCTGTTCTACCCTGGCTGCTACAGCAGCAGAAGCCTGGAATCCTCTACCCCTGCCATACTGGATGCCTCTTGCCTCCTGTGATGGTTAGGTTTTGTTGTCAACTTGGATCTTTTTAATTATCTTGGGTGGGTCTCTGAGGATATTTACAGGAAGGCAGCCTCTCAGCAAGGGGCAGGATGTAAAGAAGCTCAAAGAAGCTGGAAGTAAACATCCTTTCCTGAGTGGGCCTTGCAAGAAGGAAATTCCAGAGACTCAGGAAGCCGTTAAGTCTGGGATAGGATTGTAAGACCCCACCTAAGCCTATATAAAGGAGAAGAAATTCTCTCCTTCCTGTCTGTTTCTTGTTCTGTGTGTGGTGTTGGTGATGGGTTTCTCTCTCTGCTTGGACCTGTGAAAGAGGGTCAGCCTCTTTCGCTGTTATTGAACTTCCCCTCCATCTGTAGTTTCAATAAATACTTTCCTCCCCCAAATTGTGCCTGGTTAGAAGATTCATCCCAGCGGCCTGTGGCTGACTGCGACACCTCTGATTATTCACTTCCTTTCTGCTTTTCAGTAAGAGAGACCATGAGACCCACACGGTGTCCAACAAGCAAAACCTGGAAGTGTTGAGTTTATTAACCATGGGAAAAGAGATACAGCAGTTGAAACAGTAGTTGACGGGAAAGGGATACAACAGTCTTCTTGGGACAAATGGTCCTGGGAGGTAGCAGCTCTCACATCTTGGGATAGATTTTTGAGATCTAGCATCAGTTGCATCAGATTCCATGTGATGGTCAACTTGGAAATCTACCTGTGGGCTGACTTAACTTTCCTTTCTGTATTACCTCTAACACCTGCTCCCTGGGGTTGAGCTCTGAAAAAATGCTAGCACACAGGCCTCCAGCTCCAGGGTCTGGGCTTCTCAGGTGAGGCAGGCACTTGAACCCCATTAGCCTCTAACAGTTTACTCTGGCCTGACTTTAAGGGCCAGCATCTGTGTTTCTAGGGGTTTTCCTGGAAGCCAGAGCCTGCTGTAGGCATGACAAATGGAAGTGCCAGAGAACTGGTAGCTTATGGGAGTGCCACCCTTGACCAGGGACCCACAGAAGTTGCAATTTAAATGAGTCATTCTTAAAAAATTTCTTTCTTTCTCCTTCCTTCCTTCCTTCCTTCCTTCCTTCCTTCCTTCCTTCCTTCCTTCCTTCCTTCTGTTTCATTGAGAGAGACAGAAATAAACAGGCAGTGAAAGAGAGAGAGAGAGAAAGAGAATGGACACATCAGGCCTCCTGCCACTGCAAATGAACTCCAGATGCATGCATCACTTTGTGTATCTGGCCTTATGTGAGTACTGGGGAATTGATCTCTGGTCGTTAGGTTTTGCAAGCAAATACCTTAACCACTGAACAACCTTTCCATCCCCCTGATTTTTTAAAACCAGTCTCACCATGTAGCCTAGGCTAGCCTTGAACTCACAATCCTGCTGCCTCAGCTTCCTGGCTGCTGGAAAAACAGGTGTGTTTTATCCTGTTCATTTGTACTTGAATTATTTTTATGTGTGTGTGTGCATGTCCATGTGTGTCAAGGTTCCATGTAAGTGTGTGCATGCATGTAAAGGTCAGAAGACAATTTGGGGTTTTGTTGCTCAAGAATGCCATCCACCTTGTTTGGTTGAGACAGGGTCTTTCATTGGCATAGAAGTCATAATTAGTGTCTACTGGCTGGCTAGTGAGAAACAGGGATCCACCTGTCTCTGCTTCCTCAGCAGTGGCATTTTTACATGGATTCTGGGGATTGAACTAAGGTCCTTATGCTTCCAAGGTAAATACTTACTGACTGAGCTATCTCCACAGCCAGCCCTGCACTTTGAGTTCTTTTGTTTTTAATTTATTAATTTATTGTTAATAATTAAAAACACTGTATGAACAAGTCTTGTGTTGGTACCCCCATTTCCCCTCTCCCTGCCCCCAACCCAATCTACTGAGTGCCCTTCTCAGTGGGATTTCTGGAACAGTCCATGGGATGGAGGGCTATGAATTGTACAAGCAGTAGCCAGCTTTTTTTGTTTGTTTTGTTTTGAAGGAAGGCAATGCCTCTGGATATTCCCCTACCCTGGCTCTTATAATCTTTCTGCCCCCTCTTCCACAAAATTCCATGAGCCATGGAGGGTTGATTTATAAGTCTGCTTTAAGAGATAGCTCTTAAGAGTCTCTGGGTTTCTGCTTTGAACTGTTTTCAGTATCCTCAGTGTCTCCATGACCCTTGAATATGTGTCTGACTTGCTGTGGAGGTAGTGCTCTTATTCATCTCACCACTTCCTCTATGGTTTTTTTGGACCCTAGATTATGAGTTAGGAGTGGTTCATCTCCTGTCTGGGTGTCAACCATCATCTCAGGTCCTGTTGGAATTGAGCTGTTCACTGTTCTTGTTGCCTTCTGAAAAATACAAACAATCTCCAATGCAGAGTGAGATCAGTATTGGTTAAATGAGACAACCATTGTTAATTTGGTGAGATTTTAATGGGTGTGGCCTCTCTGTAGGTAGGCCCATGATTAAAGGGGCTTCCCCTTGGAGTCCTTGTTCTTGGTCTCCATAAGAATTTGCCTTGGATCCCAGTTCCAGCTAAGGGTTTCTTGCCACTGAGCAGATCTATTAGCCAGTCATCTAGACATTAATTACCCACCTAGGTTTAGTGGGACTATTGCACAGATGATCACTTATTGGCTTGCTGGTCTCTACCTTTTAGCACTATCCTCTGAATTCTTATAACATCAGTCAGTGTTGTATATCAATATCCTTTGCTTTCTCAGAATATCAATGGCCAATTTCCCCTGGAAGCTCATGTAACACCTTCCAGCACTACATAGGCTACCATCTGGGAGCTGGTTACCTTTCTGGATCCAGGAGGGTCTCTTGGTGTTGTGTGACTACAGTCTTTGGCATCTTCAGCAATAGGATCTTTTTAAAAAAATTTTTTTAAATATATATAGCAATAGGATCTTTTTATCTTTTGCTTGGGGCATGTATTCAAGATCTTTGAAATAAGCCTGTTTTGTTTTGGGGAGTTCTTTAATCAATAGCTCAGTGTGGGAATTAACCAATTACTGGGACAGGGAGTTGTAGGCCAGAGCCACTTGTCTTGGGGTTAGGCTTCCTCTCATCCTTTTCAGTGTCCTTATTACCAGATGATTCCCCTAGCTTCCTCAAGAGCTTACTGTATGAAAGTAAGGGTTATATGGTATCGATTCTTTATGGGTTTAGAGTAATGTATATCTCCCCCTACCCTCCCATGTCCCCCACCCTCCCCAATTCCTTCCATCCCCTTTGTCAGTCTCTCAATTTGCATGTCTTCAAGCTTAACCTAGTTAGGAACTGCAGATGACAGAGAATATGTGGTGTTCATCTCTCTGTTCTTGTGTGAATTTGCTAAGTATGATCTGTTCTAAGTTCATTCATATAGCTACTTGATCTTTGACAAAGGAGCCAACAATGTTTACTGGCAAAAAGATAGCATCTTCAACAAATGGTGCTCGACAAATTAGATAAATATGTGTAAAAGATGAAACTAGATCTACTCTTCTCACAATGCACAAAAATTAGCTCCAAATGGATCAAAGACCTCGACATAAGACCTGAAAGAAACCCTGAAAACCCTGGAAGAAAAAAATAGGGTGAAGTCTACTTGAGATAGGAATAGGAAAAACCTTCCTGAACACACCCCCAGAAGCCCAGGAACTGCAACAATCACTTAACCAATGGGATCTCATCAAGCTTAAAAGCTCTGTACAGACAAACATGCCATACTCAGAGCCAATAGACCACCTCAGACTGGGAGACAATCTATGCCAGCTATAACACAGGCAGAGGCCTAATATCTAAAACCTACAAAGAAGTCAAAAAATTAAGTAATAAAAAAACCAAACAACCCTCTCAAAAAATGGGGCACTGAACTCAACAGGGAATTTACAGGGGAAGAAATACAAATGAACAATTTCCATTTAAGAAAATGTTCATTATCCTGAATCATCAGGGAAATGCAAATTAAACAACACTGAGATTCCACCTTACTCCAGTCTGAATGGCAATCATTAAAAAAAAACACCAACAATAGATGCTGGTGAGGATGCAGGGGGTGGGGGGGGGAAAGGAATCCTTATTCACTGCTGGTGGGAATGCAAACTTGTATAACCACAATGGAAAGCACTGTGGAGGTGCCTGAAAAAGATGCATGTAGATCTACCAACAGACCCAGCTATCCTCTACTGGGCATCTACCCTCAAAATTACTCCCTTCAGCACAGAGACATTTGCTTAACTATGTTTATATTGGCTCAATTCATAATAGCTAAGAATTGGAATCAATCCAAATGTCCCATCGCTGGACGAATGGATATCGAAGTTGTGGTACATATACACCATGGAATTTGAGTTCTTGATTCAAGGTCTGTACCATTGAGGATCCAAACTAAGCCTGACATGATCTTCAAAAGAGTTATAAACCAATTTATTTTTCATTGAACAATACATCTTATGCAATTAAATATTCTAAATTTTTTTCTAAAATCTATCAGTTTTAAGTGCTGCATAGTATTTGCCATATAGATTACCAAATTTATATAAATAATGTCCATGTCCATTTCTGTTGGTGCTAACTTTCCTATCCAACTCTAATTGACCTAGCATTATCAACTGAGCTAGGCAGGCAGAGCGACCAGTTAATAAGCCACAGATGGGCCACTTATGCATGTGGTGGGAAGGACAGGGTCTACACGGAGATTTCTCCTGACTTCTATTTGATGGGTTTTTAAAGGTTGCTGTATCACAGGGGTCCTTAGAGGAAAATCAAAGGAGTCTTGATTATATTCCACTTTAAAAGAAAATGAATTGCACCCAAGCTTTCATTAAACAAGGTTCAGCCTTGTCTCATCTTTCTTTTGAAAAGAAATGACAAGTAAAACTCATTATGTAGTACTTGATGGATTTTGTTTTACTCTGGGGCAAATTGGGCTTCCTGCTTTGAAAGGACTATTTCTCTCTCATTGTAACACAATTAAGAAGACTTCACAGCTTTGTTCCAGCTCCCTGTCATGTTTTCAGGCCAGTTAACTAACTTCTCTGAGTTCTGATTCTCTTAAATGTATATGTTAGGGATAGTAATAGTTTTCCCCTTTTGAAGTTTGATGGCAGAATTAAATATTATGTTGATAGAGTGCCTAGAATATAGTAATTGCCTTATAAACGACAGTCCTTTTTATTTCACAGTGACTCAATTTTCAACAGAATGAGGAGTAACAGAGCACAGAGTGGGGACTGTGAAATGCGAAGGGGGCTACAGGGTGGGATATGGAGATAACGATTGGATTCAGAGGAAGATCCTGCAGTGACAGGTTTGGTCTCACACCCCTGCATAATCCAGCTCTTCCGCCCAAGTCCCTCCAATCCAGCTCAGTGCGTGAGCAGCACACTGTGCTGGGCACTGGTGAGAAACACAAATTCTAGGCTGGCTTTCTCTGGAGCTACTGAAAACAGGAACTCTGAGGTGGGGCCCAGGCATCTGTTTAAGAGAACTCTCAGTGTCAAGAGGTACTGACACTGATTAAAGTTAAAGAACCACTAACTTTGCTCGAGCCTTTCCCCTGGGATGTCCAGCTCCACTTCACAGAGCCCACAGTCCCTGAGTCCTGTCTGACTCAGTTTCCCCTTTTCTCAGCCTTTGTCCTGAGATGATGCTTTTTGTTTTGTCTCATGGACTCCTCCCTAGCTCTGATTTTCATTCCTCATTTGTGACCTCATTCTGAGACCTTGGGTCCCTCAGAGTCGAAAGTGATGGCGATTTGCTCTTTGTGTTTGTGTGGCAGCACTAGGCATCTCCCAAGGTCCAAACCAGGAGGCCAATATTTCTACTAGGTTGCCACCGCTTTAGGAGGGTTTGCTCATTACTAGTCCAATTTACAGCCCCAATCCTACCTCTGTGTGATGGGACTTCAAGACTCAGAGTAGTAATAAGAATATTTCTTCTGAACTCACAGCTCTGCCTCCGGGATTTAGTCAAATGCTCAGTTTCTCTTGCTCTATCCAACTTGCATCTCTGAGCTCTGTCTTTGGTTTTACCTCAGTGTCTTGTTTCTTCTGAGCCTGGGGTCCTGCCTGATTCTTGCTACACTTAGTAGCTAGAGACTTGTTCTTTAGTCAGTGTATGAGTTATCTACTGATGCATTACGAGTAACCACAACACTCACTGGTCTAACGCCATGGTAGGTGTCTGGTATGACCCCGTTCCTGAGGATCACATTTTATTTATTGGAAGGGGTCATAAGAGTCATCTCAAGGGGATGGGAATTAGGCTCAACTTTTTCAAGGGAGAAGAGCCTTAGAATTTATGTGCATATTTGAAAATACCACAGTCTTTGAAGAAAGCTTCCTTATGTAAACCAACTTTTAAAATTTCTTATCGACCAATTTTTAAGACCTTGTGCTCTGCTGGGATATTCTATAGAATTCTAGATCCT
Source organism: Zapus hudsonius (assembly GCA_004024765.1). NCBI lineage: Eukaryota > Metazoa > Chordata > Mammalia > Rodentia > Dipodidae > Zapus > Zapus hudsonius. Next base: position 24,924 of record PVHP010008003.1, on the reverse strand, counting down.
GGCATTTGTCTTTGGTTCAATGTTGTGTACCACCAACAGAAGCCCTTCTTATCTATTTCCAGTACTTTGTAGGGAAAAACTGAAGACTCAGCTGAAAGAGAATTCCATGGTCAGTATCTCATTTAACTGGCTCAAAAACAAGCCAATTCACTTAACCACAGGACTTTTCTGGAACTTCCTTTTGTCCTGGGGTTTCAAGGAGAGAGCTAAGTACACTTGGTCAACAAACCCCACATGTAAAGAATCACTTCTTGCCACAGCAGCTGGCAGAAAGCAGCAAGAGTGAGCTGCAAAGGGGAGCTGTCTATAACACTCCTAAGCTCACTACCAGGAACACCTTTTCCAGCAAGGCTGTTTCCCAAAATTGCTAGCAGCTGGGGATCAAGCACTCAAAACACACGAGGCTTTTTTTAAAAATATATATATTTATTGACCATAATGAGTTACATTATTTAGTGGGCAAACAATGAGTTGTTATCCCCAATGCCCCCCCCCCTCAACCCCAATCAGCTGGATGTCCTCTCCCGTGGGTCGTCTGGATCATTCCTTGTGGCAGGGGACCATGGATAGCCTAGTACTCAGCCTGGTTCTCCTGGCCCAAGTGTGTTGTTACTGAAGGGTGCCATGCCTCTGGATAGTCTCCCCCACCACGGCTCTCACAATCTTTCCTCCCCCTCTTCTGCTCAGTTCCGAGTCATGGTGGGTGAGTATGAAGGCTGCTTTAATGTTGTGCGCTTTGGGGGCTTTGTGTTGAAAATTGTTGGTTTCTGTCACCCTGGCTTATCCTGTGTTGATTGAATGGCTGTGGCTGTGGGTCCCTTGTTCATCCCGTCATTCTCTGCGGGGCTCCATATGGATCCTCCACGGTATGACTGTGGTGGCTCATCTCTTGCGAGAATCTCTGCTATCTGCCTACAGTTGGTTGGTAGGGTTTGATGGGCCACAACTCTCTACATGAGGCTTAATCACAAACATGCAAACACCTGGGGGACACTTTGAATTCAAATTAACAACATGGGCTAAAGGCAAAGTGTGAGTTGAACTCTCTGGAGACTGTAAAGGAGTCTGGGCCTTAGTTTCTCCCAGCTTCTGAGACCAAAGCCAGCAGTTTTTCACCTCTTGAAATCTCTCTTGCACACACATTCTCCTCCCCCTCCCCTTCCTTCCCCTCCCCTCCCCTCCCCCTCTCCTTCCTCATCTCTCCTCTCCTCTCTCTCTCTGGCATTCTTGCCTTCTCTTTCTTCCATTGCACAGAGGAGTGAAGATTGTTTGAAACAGTGAACACTGTTTACTCTGGCTGGGAGATGATCCAGGAAGTAGGGGGACAATGTTAGGAAATGTTAAAATCTGCTCCAGGTGTTCTGTGAAGGTATTGAACAAGGACGTTTCCACTGGTCAGGTGTTTTACAGCCACACCTTGAATTCTCACAATAAGCCTTTGATACATAAAAATCTAAAACTCAAAGTACAACTTGTCCTAAATTAGGTGAATAGGTGCTGTTAACTAGGAGCATAAGGCCTACAGAGAGACTTGCCATCCAAAGTATAGTCAGCAGACTAGCAGAATTGGGGTCACTCAGTGTTGCCCAGAAGGTCTAGTTTGCCTTCCACTGAAGCATGGCAACCACTGCAGTGACTCTTAGCCAGGTATGGAGGCACAGGTCTATGGCCCAGCTACTTGAAGGTTGAGGCAGGAGGACTTAAGTCAAGGCCAGCATGAACTATTTGGTGAGACTTGTCTTAAAAAGTAAAAAGAGAACCAGAGATTTAGCTGGTATATGAGTGGTAGGGTACATGCCTAGCAAGTGTGAAGCCTTGGTTCAATCCCTAGAACTACTAATAATGATAACAGATTATAATGAATTTTGCAAAAAGAGATTTTATTTATAAAGCAGTCAATAATGTGGAGAGTTAGTCTCACATCTTTTCTGAGGAACGAGTTTAGGGTTATTTGTGGGATAAAAGGAGCCTGGGGCCTGGAGAGTGGGGAAAGGTGAAGGCAGGGCCAAGAAAAGTCACTGTGTAGCCGGGTGAGCTGAGGATTAGAATTTAGATAATGCCCAGGTCAAAAATTGCAATGCACCTTAAAATTTAAGGAGTGCCCGAATTCTTGTCTACAAAGTTAAAGAATTAAAATCATAGACAAACAGACATTAAGGTATAGTGGGAGACTTTATTTAAGGGAACATGGGAGTTACAGAGTTCTCCAGACACCAGTGTGTGGAGAATATATGGGAGAGATTTTAATAAAATCTGTGCTGCTCAGCTAAACAAGCAGCAGAAGAAAAGGTATCAGACGGAAAAGAATCCTGAGTGCTCCCTCACCCCAGCCTAAGTGGGGGGCCTTACATGGAAAAAATGAAAAGTTCTCTTTCTAGGATGCCATGTGGAAAAGAAGACTGGCCTTTGTTTTAGGCAAGCTTTTTAAAAGTTTCCCCAGGTAAGTCAGAGAGACAGCTGATTGGTCTATACCTGACCAATCAGTTTTTGCATCTAGGTTTGGGCTCTGGGTAGAGACGCCTCCCATCCAAGGGGAGGGGGTCTATGGAGCTGCCTGAATGTGTGCATTCAACCAAACCTCCTGGATCTTCACAGAACACAGGTGGCAGTGTTAGTATGCTCTGGAGGTTGGGTTTTGGACCACTAAGGTTTGAAAAGTCTACAACACATTCAAGTTCCTAAAACCAACATAGGCACCTCTTATGTTCTACATGTCTGAGGTGTTATCTATAGCAATGCTCACAAGAGAATGTTATTAGGATTCATGGCTTCTAAAATGGAAGATAGGACAGCTAGCTGAAAGGAAGCCAGTGGACTTATTCAGGGTTTTTTCTTGGTCTCACCAGGAGCTCATGGACAACACAGAATCTGTCACCATGCTAGCATTCCTGAAACCGAATCTCTATTTTAACAAGTGATCCAAACACACATTAGTCTGAGAAATTCTGTTGTCAAGCAATGCCCTTGGAATGAGGTGAAATTACAGCTTGTGCAGCTGGGACACTGGCTGGAATACCTTCATTTCTGTGGTTGAAAAGTTACTAAGGAATCAAGTTAGTCTGATATGTCTTCATTTGGCCACTCAAATAATTGGGTAAAACCTCTCCAAGTTCTGTTCCAAGCCTAATGAAGGACACTGTCTTGTACTCTGAATAGTGATTCTGTCTCTTGGGTGATAAAACATTTGCTGACCCAGTTATTTATCACTCTGTGTGCTGCAAGGTCCTGTGTAATGAATTATGGAAGAGGTAGTTATTAAATTACAATGCTGTCTCTTATATCAGATATTGATATTAGCATATTTTAGGTCACATGGAAAAGGAGAGGGACTCTTTTCTGATGATTGAGCTTATAAGAGATACTTATTCACTGAAGTCTGTTTTCTCCCTACCTCTTTGTGAGGCTGCTCCTATTTCTAAACGTCAGAGTATTTGGTTCTGGCTGAATCAAGGAATAGAATAATAGCATAAAAGATGACTAGGGGACTATTTGTGCCAGACCACTTGCATCCAAAATGCTCAGTGCTGCTTAAAAATGTAGCTCTTTGGCTGGAGAGATTGCTCAGTGGTTAAGATGTTTGCCTGCAGAGCTTAACAACCCAGGTTCAATTCCCTAGTACCCACATAAAGCCAGATGCACAAAGTGGCACATGCATCTGGAGTTCATTTGCAGCAGCTAAAGGTCCTGGCACATCCATTCTCTCTCTCTCTCTCTCTCTCTCTCTCTCTCTCTCTCTCTCTGTGCTTACAAATAAATAAACAAATAAATTATTTTTAAAAAATATTTTATTTATTCATTTTCAAGTAGAGAGAGAGAGAGAGAGAGAGAGAGAGAGAGAGAGAGAGAGAGAGAGAGAGAGAAAACACCAAGGCCACCACCTTGTGGGTCTGACATATGTGGGTACTGGGGAATTGAACCCAGGGCCTTAGGCACCAGAGGCAAGTGCCTTAACCGCTGAGCCATCTCTCCAGCCCCAAATAAATTATTTTTTAATGTAGCTCTCTGGGTTCTACCAAGAACATTAGAATCTCTAGGGGTTATAGAAACATTAGTTTTTAACAAGCTTACCAGGCAGATAGACAAACTAATCTCTATATCTCTATGTGTTACTGCTTTTTGCCATCAGGATTTTGTATAGATAAGGAATTAGGGAGTTGTGCTGAGCCTTACCTAAAATGTCAATGTGCACATGTAGTTTTGGTTCTCATTTCCTTTAATTATATATGTTGTGTATGTGTGAATATATGTATATACATAAAATAACGCTGTTATTTGGTATAGATGTCTGGTCTCTGATATAAAATCATGGTGTCTGCTATGGATATCTGGCTTTTTAGTTCCCTTGGTTTTTTTGGTCTTTTTGTGATTTTGTCTTTTTTTTTTTGTGGTGCTGAGGACTGAACCCAGGGCCTTGGGCTAATATCTGGCTTTTTAGAAGAGGCTGTTATAGCCAATATTATCTAAATAAAATGGGGCTGGAGTATCTGGATGGGAGACAAGGAAGTTGTATTAACAGAATACTAACTATGTTTCAAACCATCTTCCTGTAATATTAAGTGCCTTTTGTCATCAGGCTTGCCCACATTCACAGTTTACCAAGAATAGCTGAGTTCCTGAAATGATCTGCTGCAATGTCACAAGTGGCCAGCAGGGGGAAGCAGAGAGCTGCCAAGCGCCTCCAAGAGGCCAGGTGAACCAAGGTTATCAATTAGCAGGATGTTGAATAGCGGCCAAGTGCTGGCTGCCCCAGGTGCGATTCCTGAGAACACTTCAAACCTAAGCAGCCCTAAACGTGGAGAGCGGAGGCTGAAGCAGAGGTAGCTGCCCGTCCTAAGGAAAGGCAATGCCCTGGCTAGTGGGAGCCAGAGGAGCTGCAGCCAGGGAAGCAAGCTGGTGAGTCAGGGTGGGGCAAATGGTGAGTGTGTCACCGTGGGAGTGCCAGCCTCTTCTGGGGTAGTATCCTGATTGAGGAATCTAGGGTACGATCAGGAAATAGGAAGGCTCCCAGCCACAGACAATATTAAAGCCACACTTAACTATGAGTATGAAATCAACCTGGAACCTAATCCCTTATGGAGAAGCCCTTTGGTAGTGAAGTCTTCAAATTCTGTTTGGAAAATGCCTTTGTATTAAAAAGTAGAAGCTGGAGAAATACAAGACAGTACATGATTAAATACTGCAATTATGGTCCAATCGATACTTGGCTCCAGAAGTTTCAGTGAAAGGGAAGATCAATGAAGGCTTGAGTAGCCAGGGAAGGCTTCTTTAAGAAAGTGGAATTTGATCTGGGCCTTAATGGATGCTCGTGATCTAAGAAGGCCAGGAGGACACCTAGTGAGCCCGGTGGGCAGCTTTCTCTCTCTCTCTCTCTCTCTCTCTCTCTCTCTCTCTCTCTCTCTCTCTCTCTCTCTCTCTCCAGCTTGCTCTCTTTACAGACCTGCCAGGAGGCTGCTGTATCCTGAGTTTGCAGTGTGCAGGGACATAGACCCACTTGTTTGACCTTTAGTACATTGTTTTCTTTAGATAGTTATCAGCATGTTCTGAAGGAAAGAGTCCAGTTTCTTTAAGAATGGGAATGTAGACTTTTTTTTTTGAGGGTTACTGTAAAGACTCATGACTAGTTAAAATGCTGAGTAAAGGTGACGGTTGAATGCTCAGCCCTAAATGGGGCATCTAATATTATTCCCCTGTCTCCAAGGCTTAAGGAACATCATAGAATAGGGAGCAGAAAGAATGTAAGAGCTGGGGCTGGAGAGATGCTTCACCTGTTAAAAGGCTCTTGCTTGCAAAGCCTGACGGCCTGGGTTTAAGTCCCAAGTACCCATGTGAAGCCAGATGCACAAAGTGGCACATGTACCTGGAGTTCATTTGGAGAGGCAGAAGTGCCTGGTGTGTCCATTCTCTCTCTCCCCCTCTCTCTTAAATTATATATATATATATATACATATATATATATACATATATATATATATATATATATTTATAAAAGAATGTAAGAGCTGGAACATGGGATGGAGTGTTTTCTGGGCATGCCATGACCTTTGCACTCACAGACTCCCAGCATGTGCAATTACCTGCACAATATCGGACCAATCAACATTCTACCATGGATAAGGGAAGGCTTTAGGAGGTACCATCTTGCTCAGAGGGTCTGTAATCAGTTAACAGTTGATGGGGAAAGAGAGACCTTCTTTTTTCCAGTGCTGTAGCCATTGGCAAGTTATTCTACAAATGACCAATGCTTAAGTAAGCAACCTTAATTAATACATTTGCTCACTCAAACCAAATCAAACCAAAATAAAACAAAACAAAAATAGACATAAAAGTAGAAGGTTGACTAGTTGGGAAGAGAAGGGGATCATCAGGAATGAGAAAGGGGTGCGTATTAGTCAGGGTTCTCTAGAGGAAACAGAGTTGATAGAATGGATTGTAGTAAAAGGGGAATTTATTCAGGTAGTTTCCACAGTCCAACAATAGCAGTCTGCAGGCCCATGGGTGAAGGAACCAGTAGCTGTTCAGTCCACGTGGCTGGAGGCCTCAGCTGTCCCAATCCAGCACTGAAGGCCTGATGGCTCCCTGGGGAGCCACTGCTCTTTAATCCACAATGTGAAGCTGAGGAAACTGGGTTTCAATGTCCAGGAAGGGTAGGAGAGCAGGATGTGAGTACAAGTCATGAACAAGCACCAGCAACTGGGGGAGGAAGGAAGAGAGGTTCCCTTCCCCTCAAGCTTCCTTATATCCAGTCCCCTTCTGGAAAGCCCACCCATGGGTGGGAAGGGCTCACTCTGGAGGAGGGACCTCCTTTTGTCAATCCTTTCTGCAGCCAAGATCAGAGACCCACCCAAGATTACTGTAGATTATAAAACAGATCAAGTTGACAATAAATTTAACCATCACAGGATGGAAGGGCAAGGAGGGTGAATATCATCAGAATATTATATACATATATGAAATTGTCAAAAATGAGTTTTGTCTTACAGTACGATAGTTTTCTGAAATAGAGATGAAAATTCTTTCTAACTGGGGCACCCCCATCTTAACTGTGAATAGGTGAGATTTGCTCAGTTCCTTTCTGAATAAATATAAATATATCTAGATTCTTAGAACAGAGACATCTGCACAACCATGTTTATGGTTGTTTATAGCAGCTTCAATTCATAATAGCTAGGAAATGGAACCAACATAAATGCCCATCGCTAGACAAATGGATATCAAAAATATGGTACATATACACCATGGATTTTTACTCAGCAGTGAGAAAAAATGATATAACAAAATTCGATGAAAACTGGATGGACTTGGAACAGATCATACTCAGCAAAATCACACAAGAACAGAAAGAGAAATGCCGCATATTCTCCCTCATCTGTGGCCCCTAATCAGGTTAAGCTTGAATAGTAAGCAAAGATGACTAGTGATTCAGGAGATAGACAAAGGGGACGGAAGGAAATCGGGGATGGGAGTGGGGAAGAGACAGAGGGGACATGAAAAAAAATCTTTCATTGAGAGTTTTGTGATGAAAACCAGCTGCAGTTAACCAGGCCATTACAATGAAGGATAAGATGTGTCTCTTCTCCCCATGGCTGGGCTGGTAATCACCACTTACCATCTCAGTCTAGAGAACATTTGGGAGTAGACATTCAGACCTTTTTTGTATGACCCATCTGTCCTGGGATGGTTACTGTTTGAGTTTTATATATAACCACCTATAGGGGTGTGTGTGTGTGTGTGTGTGTGTGTGTTTTAACTTGTCTTTTCTTATGTGATTGTCTCAAATGTTAAGTCTTTTTCAAGTAATTGAAATAAAAGGCTCTGCTCTTCCAAAGTGCTGCGTTGTGTTTGAGTTGGAGACACAGCAGATCTTGTCTCCCAGGTAGGATGTCTCTTAACGTTATTATTAGTAGTATTTTACTCCAAGCAGCCTGAAAGATAAAATGTTTTCTTTACTGGTCACATGGCTCTCTATGGTAGTGATACTCAACGGGAGTGAAAATGAACTTGAAGGTGAAGCACTGAAGCACACCCATACCCATCACCATGGGAGACATCCCAGAGATGCCAGAAAACCATTCACTCTCTGAGGTGCTTTCAGCTGAGAGGCATAGCTAAGATTCAGAAGTGTGTGTGTGTGGGGGGGGTGGTAACTAGTGTTTCTCTTTGTGCTATTGCTTTAGTTTGGGAGGGGCACTATAAATCCTTTTGGTGGACCCCTTTGGCAGGTTAAATCACTTTGCTTTTGGGATCCAAGATGAAAGCAGGCTCCTCATAGGATTGGTTCTTAGACACTATCTCTACATTTCTTCCTGACAGCACGGGCTTACAAGGAGCTCAGAGGTAGTTTTATTTAATCACCGCATTCCTGATATTCCGGATATTGGGTCTTGCATTCTTTCAAGAAAGTATTTCCCTTTAAACATTTGTTGTATGTCTGTGCTTCCATAAAAACTAATTTGAGGGCACCTGGGGAGAAGGCTCCATTGGTAAAGTGCTTGCCTCACAAGCATGAAGATTTGAATTCCACCCTCAGTTTCTATGCAAAAAAATGTCAGTTGTGGTGGGGTACACCTATAATCTCAGCACTGGGGAGGTGGCAACAGGAGGGTCCCTGGGTAGCCTAATTGTCAAGCTCCAGGCCACTGAAAGATTCTGTCTCAGAAAAGGTAGGTGGCATTCCTGAGGATAACTCCCATGTTTGACCTTTGAACTCCACATGTACGGTTTGAGGAAGAGAATAGGTGATGTGGTAGTTTGAGTGGATGTCTGCCAATAGATTGAGGAGTTTTGTTAAGGTTTGTAACTTGAAGGAAGTGTCACTGTGGTTGGATCCTAGGGTCCAGCCCTAAGGTGGGATGGATCTGGAATTCCAGCCTAACGTATGCAGAGAACAGTCTGAGTTCTGCCTGGAGTTCCCTGCTGTTTGGTTTTGCTTATGGTGCTGGTGATGGTTTCTTTCTCTGCCTGAACCTGTGAAAGGGGGGTCTGCCTCCTTTGCCAATATTGAACTTTCCCTGTATCTACAAGCTTCAATAAATCCCTTCTTCCTCCCATAAACTATGCCTAGTTTGAAAGTTCATCCTAGCAACTAAAACTGACTGTGACAGAGGAGTTGGGCTAATTGAAGTTCTATGAAACAAACAAGGAATAACTTAAATGAGAAGAAATTAATTACTTGTAGGTACTTAATACCTCCAATTGGCTGAGAGGTGCTGGAAGTAATTAACATATCTGTGATCAACAGTTGAAACCAGCTTTAGTGAGTCCAGGTTAAAATTTTCATAATCATTAAGAGGCTTATGCTTATTTTCTTCTGAGTAACATTAACTTTTTGTCCCCACTCCCTGTAACTCTCCACAGTGGCAGGTGGGTGGCACTAGGGGTATGGTTTATCTAACCTTGCCTGGCCCAAGTTTTAGGCCGAGTTGTTTTCTGGAACCACTCTGGTCTCTGTGGCAGGTGGCTAAGCTCTGTGGTTTAGAGAAGTTCAAGGTCAGTTCATTTTTCATCCGAGGGGTGCTTGGCTGGCTGATGTCTGCTGTTGATGTCTTCTGCTTCTGTGCCCCAATGGAGTGGCCTCTCTGACCACACTGGGTTTCCTTAGTACCTGCCTAGGTTCTGTGAGGGCTCCTGAAATCTGGCTGGGACTCCACTACTGTGATCCCCTGTGTGAGACTCCACAGACTGACTTTGAGGAGTTTGGGAAACTTCTGGAACCATCTGTGGGGCCAGAGTCAACATTGAAGAGTTGATGCAGAGGTATGTGTGTGTGTTTATATGTGTGTATGTGTATATATATGTGTATGTATGTGTATGAGTGTATGTGTGTGTATGTGTTTGTGTATGTGTATGTTTGTATGTGTGTATGTGTGTTTGTGTGTGTATGTATGTGTGTATATGTATGTATGTGTGCATGTGTGTGTTTGTGTATGTGTGTGTATGTGTATATGTGGTGTATGTGTATGTTTGTATATATGTGTATGTGTGTGTGCATGTATGTATAGTGCATGCAGATGCATTTCCTCCCGTGTGCACATATATGGAGACCTGAGTAGGACATCTGATGTCCTTCTGGGTTGGACCCTTTGTTGTTTAACTTAGACGGAGTCTCTCACTGAATCTGAAGCTGCTGTTTTAAGAAAGGTCAGACTGGCTGAGCAGTGAGCCTCGTGATTCTCCTAATGTATGTTCACCCCGGATGTTCCTTAGATTACCTTGAGAGAGAGTTCCAAGTGGCTGGGAAAGGTTACCCATAACCCAGCTTAGCCTCTCAGGCTGGGTTCCTGAGACTCCTACTGACAAGTAGAAAAGTAGGAAATGACTGGTGTAAAATCCACCTGAACAAGACGGTAGGGTTACAAGATTAAAAACATGATCTTCCAATCAGAAGAGCAGATAATCTGCAAAAGATTACTGTGTCATTTCTTGGTGTAGTCTTGGAAAATTTTTGTTCAAATTCTATGTGAGGCCAGTCTTCAATATCAGGTCTTTTTCCTGCTAATACTCTATAGATAAGGCATGCAAGTACTTAGGATGAGGTCTGGGAGGTTCTTTCCACTTTTGTTTCTTGCAGTGGAAAGAGGCACACATGTGTTTGAAAGCCAAGCCTCATTCCACGATGATGTATACAGGCTAGAATAACATGAAGTGTGTTCCATTTAGAGCATTGGTGGATATCAGTTAGAAGACAGTCTTACCTCTAGTCAGAAAGTTGTCAGAGGATGGTAGTGACAATATTGATGAGGCCAAAAGAAGAAAGGACAAAACCCATATGCAGTCACAGATAGAATTATATCTGCATAGTCATGCCTTGGCCTTGTGGTGATAGAGGAGGTATTTGCTTGTTTCTGGCCAAAAGAAGAAAGGACAAAACCCATATGCAGTCACAGATAGAATTATATCTGCATAGTCATGCCTTGGCCTTGTGGTGATAGAGGAGGTATTTGCTTGTTTCTGGACTTGGGTTAGTAGATCTGATGTGAGCAGACTTAAAACACACTTCTGCAAGAGCTTCCCTTGAATGTCTGTTCCCCTTTTGTCTGCTCTCTAGAGGCAGACAGGAGCTCACCTGATGGTCTAACGTCAAGCCCAGCCAAGATGAAGCCCAAAGCAAGGTGATCAGCAGAACCTAGCCTAGATCAGTTAAATTACAGTAAGCCTGCTGATTTGTGAATGTGAGAACAAAAGCTTACCTAGGAGGTTGGCTGTTAGGCAGCACTACTGAGTCAGTAGCTGCCTGATACACTGGGTTGAAGCTGAACATTTTTCTCTAGTCTCTTCTCAGATCTCTTGAAGCACATGACAAATATTTGAGATGGTCAGAGCAAATTCTATTCTATTCCCTTTCTGGGAATTCTATTCGACTTCTCATTCTATTCTTACTTTTCAAATCCCATATGATATATAGACAAATAGAGATGTAACATAGCTCTTTTGATAGGGTTCTATAGAAAAAGTAATTAATCTTCCCATTCTCCCTCCCTCTCTCTATAAGGCAACACAAAGAGAGAGGCCCATCCAGAGGACTGCTAATATGGTGGGTTACACATCTGAGGGTTATTAGGTCAAAATGTGGGTGTTGATAAAATACTTATAGCTATTAATATAGTCTTAGCAAATATTCATTCTTTTGAAAGACAGATACAAAGGATGCTGTCACAGTCAGCCACACGCCACTGGGATGAATCTTCAAACCAGGCACAGGTTTTGGGAGGAAAGGATTTATTTGTAGCTATAGATACCGGGGAAGTTCCAGAATGCAAAAGAGGTTGCTCCCCTTTCACAGGTCCAAGCAGAGAGAAAAAACCACCACCTACACCACACACACACTAGCAAACAGGCAGGAGGGCAAAGGAGAGAATCTCTTCCCCTTTATATAGGCTTAGGATGGGGTCTTGCAGCCCTACCCCAGACTTAATGGCTTCCTTAGTCTCTGGAATTTCCTTCCTGCATTGCCTACACAGGAAAGGATGTTTACTTCTAGAGTCTTTGAGCTTCTTTACATCCTGCCCCTTGCTGAGAGGCTGCCTTCCTGTAAACATCCTCAGAGACCCACCCAAGAGTTACTAAAAAGGTCAAGTTGACAACAAAACCTAACCATCACAGATACTATTTTGGAAAACATTTATTGATGTGTGTGAGTGTGTGTGTAAGCATATGTGTGTCTGTGAGCATGTGTGTGTGTGAGTGTGTGAGTGAGTGTGAGTATGGAAACTATGTATGTGTGTGTATGGATGTGTCTGGGTCTCACAACTGCAAAAGAAATTGGCTTTACATGAGTGCTGGGGAATTGAACCTGCACTGGCAGGTTTTGCAAGCAAGTACCTTTAACCACTGAGCAGTATTAAGTGGAAAAAATAAATAATCTATGTGAGCTGGGGAAGATGGCAGCTATAAGGATAGAAATGTAAGAGGTCCTGAAGTAATCTAGTAATCATCATCAGTCTATTTCCTTTCTGAGTCTGTCAGCACCATGTCTCCTGAAGGCTGGAATGAGGCCCCCACATTTTGGGGAGCCTCCTCTAATGAAGACCTAGGGTGCAGGAACTTAAACTGATTGCTAGAAGTCCCAAAGAGAAATGCCTCACTTTCCCCTTATGTGCATTTGCTCTTAGGTTTTTCCTTGCCATTGGAGTGATGGAACCCAGACAGTAAGATAAGAATCCATTGTGACAGGGGTTGGGAAACTTTGTATTTTTCTAGGGCCAGATTGTAAATATTTTAGGCTTTGCAGGCCATACAATCTCTATGACAACTACTTATCTCTGTCACTATAGTGTGAAAGCAGTCAAGGATCAACTTAAATAAGTGAGTGAGACTGGGTTCCAGTTCAACTTCAGTTACAAAACAAGTATGAATTTGGTCTACAGTTTGCTGCTTTGGGAATGATTTCTTACAAAGAACATAGTACGTTAAGCCAACCAAAATATAAAAAATATAAAAATTGTATGTTTCTGAGATATTCCCTTGACATAGTTTATGAACCTGTAACACAAAGTAATAAATTATCAGATCCTGGGCTTAGGATTTTTAGTTTTTTTATTTATATATTTATATTTTCAGGTTTTTTGCATGTTCGTGTGTGTGTGTGTGTACGTGTGTGTTCATATTGTGTGGGTACATGTGTGTGACAGGTTAGGGTAACTGGGACCCCAAAGATAAAGAAGTGTCCTTAAACTTTTACAGTCTCTACTTATCTCTTGCCTTATCCGAGCCCCTCCCTAGAGTAGGAGGTCTGTTTCTATAGAACTCAAACTTACTCCTGGAACTATGATTGGTCAAAGGCAGGCTGATCACAGTCTCTCTGGCTCACCTGAGAGAGACAAAGTTCTTTTCTTTCCCTCATGGCTGGTCAGTAGAGAGACTCCTAAACCACCAGGATTTTCTTTCCCACACAGACTTTCTTTCCTCATGATGGTGTAGAGGGGTGAGCTGAGTATTAGAATTTAGATAATGCCCAGCAAAAATTCCAATGCACCCCCAAATTTAAGGAGTATCTGTATTCTTGTCTACAAAATTAAAGAATTAAAATCATAGACAACAAGATATTAAGGTATAGTGGGAGACATTATTTAAGGGAACACGGGGAGTAACAGAGTTCTCCAGCCACCAGTGTGGGGAGAACATGTGGAGAGTTTTAACAGAATTTATGCTGTTCAGCTAAACAAGCAGGAAGGGGAAAGATCATGAGAAGGAAAGATACAGGTGGAAGGGAAATCCAGCCCCTCACCACAGGCTGTGGTGGGGGGTCTGGGGAGACCTTACTGGTCCCTAGAGAGTCAGATGTCCTTCTAGGCCCTGTGTTTGAGAAAGAGACAAGATTATCCCTAGGTGGGAAGGGAGACAGGTGGTTACTTCATACCTGACCAATCAGTTTTAGCGCCTAGGTTTGAACTATACCTAGACACCTCCCACTCAAGGGGAGGGTGTCTCTGGAGCTTGCCTGAAACTGTCACAGTATGAGCCCTCTTATATTTTTTTCTTCTTTCTCTAGCTTGGCTGGCCAGCACATATCATCTGGTGTCATAGCCATGTGGCTGGCACCTCTCCTCACTCATAGAAGGAGATCTCTGTAGCTTCTCTCTTCCTCTTAATCTAATAAAGTCTCTCACTCAACCTTATAATTTTAATTCTTTAAATTTATATGACAAGAATCCAGGTACTCTTAAATTTTAAGGTGTACTGGGACTAGCAAGAAACTGTGACTTTCCAACTCCATGTGGAGGCCAGAGGCGGACATCGGGTATCTTTGTTGCTTGCTCTCCACTTCATTTACTAAGACAGGGTCTCTCAGTTGAAGCAAGAGCTCTAGGTTTGGCTAGTCTAGGTAGGCAGATTGCCCTAGGATTCCATGAAGACTACCACACCCATGTAGCATTTTATTTGGGTGCTGGGCACCTGAACTTCAGTCTCCCATGAGCAGTCTCCCCAATCCTGATGTCTTACATCTTTGATCTCTTTCATGGATACAGACAGCACCACAAACTTGCAGAGCAGTTATAATGATGAGTTGGACCCACAAGTATCTTTCCTCTGTTTTGCAGATGCTCTATGTTTAGTTTTGAATTTTAAACAAAAGATAGAATGTTGGGAAAAAAAATAGGCAAAACAAATTGCAGCAAATTAAATAATCTGGCTTGATGACTTACTTGCAAAAAAGGAAAACTAAGTTAAATTTGCAAGGTCACCAGCCTGAGGCATCACCAGGGAGCTTGTACTTGAGAAGGGCAGTCTACCTGCCTCCTCACATTCTGGAGGACAACAGGTTTTAGAAGGAATTTAGCTCTTCACTAATGAAGCCTGCACCATCTCGCACGACAGCCTCCTGCTTTTCTGTGCATTTGAACATTTAATGCCACTATCTCAAAACATGACCCAGATTTCTTCCCTTTTGTGGTGTCCCAATCTTGAATCACCACCGCTTCTCATGGGCTAACTGCAGACAGAGAGTTGCGTGGGAAGACTCCCTTGATGTTCAAGAGCCATTAGTTGTCAGTTTTGCTGGCACCCATCAGGTAACCCCCAAACTTTCCTAAAGAAGTAGTCAGAATCAAGGTGAGAGTTGTGGCTGTTACTAGCATGGGGCCACATGTTTCTGTCTTTGTATTGGCTTTATTTGCAGACTTTCAAAGGCATGGAGATCCTAGGAACCTCTGTCCCTTAGTTCCACAGTGAGCAGTTTCTCCAGAGACTAGGGGAGTGTGAGCAATGCAATGGGAGAATTCTGGCTGCTAATTTAAAGCTTTATTTTCGATTCTACCTTATTGATGCTTCTGGACTATGAAATATAATTAGATAATTTTATGTCTGATTTCCCCCTCAGACTGTATATGCCTTTGAATCCTGTCATTTTGACACCTAATGATAAGGACTGGTATTCTTGAGGTCTGTAAAGCTTTTTCAAAAAAAAAAAGGGCTGGAGAAATGGCTTAGCGGTTAAGGCACTTGGCTCCAGTGCCTGGGGCCCCCGGTTCAATTCCCCAGGACTCACATGTGCCAGACCCACAAGGTGGTTGCCCTGGTGTTCTCTCCCTCTCTCTCTCTATTTCTCTGCTTGAAAATGAATAAATAAAGTATTTAAAAATCACAGGCAATAGTTCCAATTCAGGGAAAGTGAGTGTCTTGCCCAAGCAGGAGCCAGAGTCCACTTTCTTTGGATTAGTTCTTGCTTTCAGTGCCTGAAACAGGGAGGCTTTTGGATTAAAAACAAGATGGAGTCTGTTGAGTATGATCCTCCTGTCTCTAACTTCCAAATGCTGGGATTATGAGTTTATTTCTGGGTTATGTTTTCTGTTGTTTACAAACAAATGAGGCTTGGATCTCTGCTCCATTTGACCACCACTGAAGGAACAGAGGGATTGTCTCCTCTGGCATCCCATTTTACAGAATGAATAAGCTGGAGTAGGTCACTGGCCTGGCACTTATCACATAGCTGGCGATAGAAACACATCTCGGTCTCCTTCTTTTCTCTCCTTAAGACTTAAGATCCATTATTAGGAGGTGAAACACAAGCAAGGAAGTCGCTTCATCTTGTGTTCACACACTGTCCTTCAGATATTCCAGTTCTGATGCTAGTTCTTATTTTTCTCTTATCTAATAAAATCACAACTGGCTTACCAACTAAAACAAATGTAAGAGTTACAGTAATGGGCCCTGGCTAGCCAATCTGAATTTGGAACTTTAACATCCCCTGTGACATACAAGATAGGCCAAAATTTTCCATATTCTGAAACTTACTTGATAGAGGAAAAGGGATGAACATCAGTCTCTCCAAGGTTGAAGCAGGGTCTGTGGGAGAAAGAAAGGGTTTGGAGTATCCTGAAATTCTGAGGTTTGTGTTACAGTAATGGAAAGAGAGAGCTGCAGAATACCCATTGCTCAAAGTCTCCATGGTGAGAGACAAGCACATGACCATGACCAGTGAGCCAGCCAACGTGCACATTTAGAACAAATAAGACCTTCCAAGCTCTAGTAAGAACTTGCTCATTTCAGTGGAGTTCATGGTGCTTTATTATGCGCTTAAAATAGTTTCTATAACAACAGCCCTAACTTAAATAGATGCATGTTCATCTCTTTGTTATGGAGGAAAACAATGTTTCAAAGACTTGGTTCTGCTTTGTTCATCGCTTTCAGGACTGAAAAAGATGTTCTGACTCATAACTTCATAGGCAACCAAGCCCGTCTCACTAAGTGTCTCCATGAGCTCTGAATTACTATTTTGGGGCAGAATACAGCTACCTCTGGAGACCAGAAACTCATTTCCCTTTGTGCAACAGTGCAATTAAATACATTTGTTATCTCAGAACTGGGATGAGACAGTTAAAAGCACAGGACACTCCAAGGGTGGATGGCATCCGTGAGTCCATCAGTGTGGCAGAGGGAGGAAGGGGTCAGGGTAAAATGAATGCATAGTGAATGGAAGTCAGAATTCTCAAAACATGACAATATGCCAGAATCACTTGAAGAGCTTGATTATTTTTAAAGAATCCCGAACTTCGACTCAAGCCTTTCAAATCACATTCTACGAGAATAGGATCCAGGAACCCAGACTTTGTCAACCCAGCTCTGATTTGGATGTATAGAGATTTGAAGATCAATGAGTTAGCTCATTGCTGTCAAGCCTATGCAGGGGAAGAATTATTCATATTTCCATGAAGAACAATTCTGGGGGCTGGAGAGATGGCTCAGTGGGTGTGAAGGTGTTAGAACAAGGACCCGGGATTTGGAGTCCCAGTTTCCACATCAAATGGTGTCTGTGGCAGTACACACCTGTAATTCCTGCACTGGGCCGGTGGAAACAGGAGGTCACTAGAGCATTCTAGAGCCTTCTGGTTAGCTACTTAGCTGACTCTGAGACCCCTAGGTTCATCAGGAGAGACATTGTTACCAAGAATACAATGGGGGCATGGTGGCTCACGCCTTTAATCCCAGCACTCAGGAGGCAGAGGTAGGAGGATCACTGTGAATTCAAGGCAGCCTGAGACTACAGAGTGGGTTTCAGGTCAGCCTGGGCTAGAGTGAGACTCTACCTTGAAAAAAACCAAAAAACAATCTTGGTCTCCATAGGATTCTGACTTGGTTCCCAGGTCCAGCTATGGGTTCCTAAGACTAGGAACTCCAATGAGAAGCTCCCACTAGTCTTTGGCAAAAAGTGAGGCTACACTCATCAAAATCTCTCTAAATTAACAATTCTTATCCCTTTTAACCTATCCTGATCTCATTCTCCTCTGAAGAATCTGTTTTTCTTTTTCAGAAAGCAGCAAGAACCAAGGACAACCAAAATCTATAAACAAGACAAGAATAGATAGCTGACTCCCTGGCAGGAGGGCAGCCACCCCCTGCATGTCAGCTAGAGCCCAGGTGAAACCACAGAGGAATTGTCGAAATGAGCAAGAGTGCTGCTTCCATGGTGAGCCTGACAACCTGTGCCAGGGGGATGGAGACTGACCCTGAGGATGCTCAAAATGCACCAAAGCAGAAATCCAGAAGCTGCTGAGAGTAGACTTAAAACACACCCACATTGCTCAGAGGATTTTGTAGAAGAGGGGGTAGAAAGAATTTAAGAGCCACAGGGTGGGAGGGAATATCAAGAGGTATTTCTCCCCACCCTCCCATGACTGACTACTGCTCTAGTAACTCATAACCCACAATCCCATGGTGAATACTAGCCATCCCAGTAAGGAGGACCCTCAGTGAGTGACGGAAGGAAGGAGAGAAATAATGGCATCAATTCATGTTGTTTCCATACAAAGTTTCTACTTAATAAAAAAAAAAAAACACCAAAAAAGGGCATTATTTAGTCTGGAGAGTAGCTCAGGGGTTAAGGTGCTTGCTTGCAAAGTTTGATGGTCTGGGTTTGGTTCCCTACTACCCTTGTAAAGCCAGATGTACAAAGTGGTGCATGCATCTGGAGTTGTTTCATGCCCACTCTCTCTCCATGTCTCGCCATCATTCCCTCCTCTCTTTCCTTGAAAGTAAAATAAAATAAAATCTATTTTAAGAAAAAAGATTAAGACGGATGACCACTGAGGGTGTCACTGTCACTTTCCAGCACTCTGGTGAGTTTTCAGTCCCCCCAGTGGTCACCACCATCTGAAAAGAGAAGCTTCTCTAACCTGTGAGAGGAGCATTAGTATATGTGCATAAGCATAAGTGTTCAGAGGGCAGTTTGGTGGGTTGCCTAGTTTTCACCACCAGAATAGGCTATGGATTACTTCTCTCCATGAAACTTTTTTTCTTTGTTTTGGAAGAAGTAGAAAAAAAAAGATTTACACACAAATATTTTATTGCATACAGACTCAATGTTCTATATGTTTTAAAAGTTTAAAACTGAAAACCATGATACCACTTTTGGTGCATAAGGAAATGAAAGGATAAAAGTATATGTATCTTACTTGATGTCCCACAGCTGAATAGTGGAAAACCCAAAATGTTAGCAAAGGTAATCTGATCACTAAGTATATAGATTATTTACCATCTGTATAGATAGTCATCCTATGATCTGTGGGGATTAGTTCCAGTACTCTCCATAGATAATAAAATTTGTTCTCTATGGAACTTTTGCTGCATAAGAAACTATATTGAAAATTTTGAGGTTTAGTTGCCACTGTTGGAAGTATAGACCTGGGCTCCTGCATGTATGTGGCCAGTTGTTGGTCAGCTAGGAGGCTCTGTTTCTGAGGTTTATCTGGCTCTTGACTGGGAATATGAGGGTGTCTAGACCCTATGTGTCCTATCAGTCGGCAGGATAACCTGGGCTTATTCCCAGTTACATGGTGGCTGAGTAGGATTCTAAGACAGAAAAGGTTCTTTCCATGTTCAAGCTCAATATTGCCACTACTTTTTCTTGGACAAAGCAAGTCATGAAACCAGGTCTGACTCTGGATGCTGGACAATAGATTTTAATGGGAAGAACTGCAAGATCCTATTGCAAATAGGTGTGGATACATGGGGCGGGGGACAATTGAGACCACTTTTCACAAACAATCTGGCCATTTACCCTTCTGCTTCTGTGAGCACAGCAGAGACAATACATTGGAATGCTAGCCACACAGGGTAGTTGGCACACTAAGTCACCTCCTCTTTTCAAGGGCCATGCTTGTCCAGGAACCTGCTGAACAGGTTGTGATCCCTGCCCTCCTGCTTGGTCTTTCCCCTGGACCTGGACATAAGCTTTTGTTCCCTGATTCCTTTGAATATCCTCTGTAGTCCTTCATATTTGAAATGCTTTTGGTAATTACTTGCTTCCCAAGGGAACCCTTTCTGCGAGGAATGTATAACAGTAGCAAAAAATGAACAATTCAAAAGAGGTAATCAAGTCCCATGACTTCCAGGAATGTCAAACACAAAAATGTCATCCCTACTGGACTCCCTCATCCCCTTCTGAGGAGATGACCAGCAGTCTGTAATGTTGAGGCAATTAAGCAGTCAATTCCCTAGGTGATTTCCTTGGCAAACCTTAATTTGTAAAGAATTTTGCTTTTCTCTTTGGCTGTCAGGATGCTGATGAGAGCTGCCTTGAGGTTTTCCTGTAGAGGTACAGAGATGATGGTGATTCCAGTGTGCTCAGTGAGCCCCTTTTATGGGATGGCCCTTGCATATAAAATATGCAATTTCTTCCTTGCATGACACACAGCCACCATTAGCATTCCCTGTGTGCCTTTTGTGAGAATTACAAACTAATTACAGAATGCATAATTAAGTGCTTCATCTTTCAAATGTTGAAAAAAACATAAACAAGCATTCTTGCCTTTGAACTTAATTTTCCTACTGGTGATTAGGGGCATGATTCACTGAAATGGGAGGGGTGTGTTTTGAAGTATACCTTTCTTTTTGTCAAGCATGATAAAAGATTGGAACTTCAGGCCAGGTTTAGTATTTCCTCTACAAGTAAGGTTGGCTGGAGATTTCTTTCTTTTAGTTTTCATTAGATGGATAGAGCCAACCCTCTGTTTTATGGCCAAGGTTAAGACTGTGGATCAAGAATTAGTAATATTCATGTAGCATTTTATGGTTTCTGAGGATTGTTTATACCCTCTGTTAGTTTTTGTTTCTTTGAAAAATACTTGAAACAATTTAAAAGGAGGAAAGATTTATTTTTGTTCATGGTTTCAGGTAACTTAAAAATATTTTTTTATTTATCTGCAGAGAGAGAGAGAGAGAGAGAGAGAGAGAGAGAGAGAGAGAGAGAGAGAGAGAGAGAGAGAGAGACAGAGACAATGGACCTGCCAGGCCTCCAGCTGCTGCTAACAAACTCCAGATGCATGTGCCTCTTTGTGCATCTGTTTTATGTGGGTACTGGGGAATTGGACCAGGTTGGTAGGCTTTGTGGGCAAGCACCTTAACTGCTGAACCATCTCTCCAGCCCAGAGGTTTCTATGGTTCTAATCATTTCTTGGTGACTAGATACACAAGCTGAGGACCAAGACTTTGACATATGTTCCTTTTTTTTCGGGGGGGGGGGGAGTCATGTATACAAACCATTTTATAACCATGTCCTCATTAAGTACCTACAACAAGCCTGTAAGGTATTTTCTTGTGTGTGTGTGTGTGTGTGTGTGTGTGTGTGTGTGTGTGTGTGTGGTGAATGCACATGTATACAGATGAGCATGCTCCTTGCGCATGTGTACAGAGACCAGAATAGGACATCGAATGTCCTCCTCTATCATTCTTCTTGCCTCATTTCCTTGAGACAGGGGATCTTACTGAAACTGGAGCTCATTGTTTTTGGTGAGCTCCAGTGGTCCTCCTGTCTTGACCCTTTCGGCTCTAGGGTTATAGTCACGTGTGTGGTCACAACTAGGTTTTTACATGAGTGCTTGGGATTGGACTCAGAGCTTCATGTTTGTCCAGCGAGCACTCTTCCCCACTGAGCCATCTCCTCAACCTGGGAAGATAGTTTCACTCCTTCTTTTACCTTTGGGAATCACAATGCTCAAGGAGTTTCTATGGTTCTCAGCCACACTGCCAGTCGAAAGAGAAGTTGGAAGTATGACTCTAGAATTCTATGAATTTTTCTCCTGCAGTATTGTGGGAGAGGGAATCAGTTGAATACGTTTACTTGGGGAGAGAAAATTAGTATGCCAGGATCTCTTGCCACTGCAAATGAACTCCAGACACATGCACCACTTTGTGCATCTGGCTTTTTATTGGTCCTGGGGAATATAACCTTTGCCAACCAAGGATGTCAGGCTTTGAAAACAAGCATTTTTAGTGCTGAACCGTTTCCCCAACCCAATGTCATTTTTAGACATGACATGAAAATCACAATCACTAAAATTTTCCTTAATGAAAACTTAAAACATTGTGCTCCAGAGAAAACTATTATGAACATGCAAAGATAACACACAGACTAGAGGAAAATATTTGTAAATCATATTGTATCTAGAAATACAAAGAATCCTTGCAAGTTAATAACCAGAAAATGACAACTTGTTCAGAAAATGAAAAGGTTGCCGGGGATGTAGCACATTGATGTACTACTTGACTATATATAAGACCCTGGGATCAATCCCCAGCACCACATAAGATGGGTGTGCTGGTTCATGTCTATGATACCAGCGCTTGGAACTATAGGCAAGAGAATCAGGGATTCAAGGTCATCCTCAGCTACATAAAGAGTTTGAGACCAGCCTGGATTTCATGAGACCCTGTTTCAAAAAAATAAAAGAATACAGATCCAGTATGTGCACTGAAGAAGGACCCCAGTGGGTAGGGGACAGAGAGGAGGGAAATGGGGGCAACTTCATAAGATTTGCTCATATAATGTATATACTTATTCATAAACAAGATATTAAATAAAAATAAATTTAAAAAAGATCTGAATGTTTATCCAAAGAAATATACATAGTCATAGAAACATAAATCAAAACCAAGATGAGATACAACTTTACACATAGGATAATACAATAAAAAGATAAAAACAAATGTTGTTGAAGACAGTGAGAAATTTGAAGTTTTGCACACTTCCTATGGGAATGTAAAATGCTGTATCTGCTTTGGAAAACCATCTGACAGTTCTTCACACAGTTAAACATAGACTTACATGACCTAGAAGTTCTACTCCAAAGTATAAAGCCAAGAGAAATTGTTCCACATAAAGACATTAACTTTTTGTCCTCTAGTATCTAGCCCCTCTAATTTTGGTATGTTCCCTGGGATTTGTTTTAATCTGATATGGTAAGCATACAGTCACAAATGACAGTCATGAAGGAACAAATGGATACTTAGAGGTCCCTCAGAATAGGAGACATGGCATACCACACATACACAGGACCACATCAGGAAAACATCAGCAGCAAGGTAAAACACAGGTCAGGCCTTCTATTGTTTTCATGGGAAGGAATGGGAGAACCTGGGCCAGTGGGACTGATTGTTGTAGGATTGTTTGGCTTGCATAACCTCGGTGCTCCTACTTCTCTGGTGTGGGATGATCAAGACAGGAGTGGACTATGGAGCCTGAGGAAAGGAAGATTAGTTGGTTTGTATATCAGGCACATGGCCTGTCATCTCTAGGAATGAGCTCACCCTGGAAGGGACAGTCTCTCCAAGGTCCAAAGCATCATACATAAATGTTGAAAATGAAAACATGAACATGCTTAGTGCTCTGTGAAAGAGACTTGCTCAGCATGAAACCCTGTTGTGATGGTTTGATTCAGGTGTCTCCATAAACTTAATGTGTTCTGAATGTTCCATCCCCAGCCCATGGTTATTTGGAATTGACAACTTGTTGGAGCTGTGCTGTTGGGAGCAGGCTTATGGGGGTTACAAGCCAGCTTCCCTTGCCATTGTTTGGCACACCTTCCTGCTGATGTTTGCAGTGCTGTGGCAGAGGTGATGTCCAGCCGGTGCTCATACCATAATTTTCCCTGTCATCATCGAGATTCCACTCCAGTCTGTAAACCAAAATAATCCCATCCCTCCACAAGCTGCCTTTGTTGGGGTTCTTTTCTGTGAGAAAACTGACTGCAACACTTTTAAAAAAAAATAAAAACATGGTTAGTACAATTGGTGCTTTTGTGGGGTTTTTGTTTGTGTTGTTTTTTAAAGTAGGGTCTCACTCTAGCCCAGGCTGACCTGGAATTCACTATGTAGTCTCAGGGTGGCCTTGAACTCATGGCAAACCTCCTTCCTTGGCCTCCCTAGTGCTGGGATTAGAGGTGTACACTACCATGCAAGATACCTGGCATCACTTTTGCTCCCAACTTCAGTTCCTCATTTATACCACATCACTTGTATCCTGTCGGACTTACTACATTTCACTTTGGCGTCACAGTGCTGGATATGAGTTACCCCTTTGGAGAATCCCGAAGAGATGCTGCCTGAGTTTCTGGGTCTGTCATTATCTTGTGGCTTGGGACATTTCCTCCCTTGATAAAACAACAGGCTTAGCTACCCAAAGAACAGGAGAACTAGACTCCACTCCTTCGTGGCTCCAGCTGCCTCTTAGCCGATCAGTAGCCATGGAGATCCCTTTAGGGAATGGTCAGCTCCAACCAGGATCCTTTGGGTAGAACCAGATCAAAAGATGATGTGCCACAGGGCTGTGTAGTAAGCTGCGAGTACACATGGCTAGATCTAGCCTTTTACCAGGAAAAGGAACCATCTTGAATTGGTCTTGACTCCAATAGCAGGACATATCCATGGCTGTGCTTACCTTTGGAGTCTGTGTCAAAAGCTTCTTGGACTAAATAACTCACAGCAAGAGCTTAATAAAGTGCCTGGGATATGAGGAACCATTCACAAATGCAACCATTATAGCTGGCCATCACCTGTATTGTGCCTGACTCTCTTTTGAAAGCTAAGCAGAACAAAAATTTATTTAGAGCACTTAAAAGAAGGAAAGAAGTCAAAACCCCTGGTAAAACAGTAATCTGCCTGGTGACTCTGATCTGGAGTTTTTTTTAATAGGAAGGGGCAATCATTTAGGGAAGAAGAGATCTAGGAGGGGCTCATGTTTGAGGGAAAAAAGATCTAGGGAGGGAACTTTAGGGAAAGAGAGATAAGGAGAACCAGATTCCCTATTATAGGTTCAAGGACATTTCTCATTAAAAAAATTATTTATTTAAATGTAATTGTTTTTAAAAATATTTTGTTTATTTCAAAGAGAGAGCAAGCAGAAATAGAGAGAGAGAGAGAGAGAGAGAGAGAGAGAGAGAGAGAGAGAGAGAGAGAGAGAGAGAAAGAGAGAAGAGACGAGACAGAAGAGACGAGACAGAGAGAAAGAGAGAATAGGCCTGCCAGGGCCTCCAGCCATTGCAAATGAACTCCAGACACATGCACCACCTTGTGCATCTGGCTTTATGTGGGTACTGGGGAATCAAACTCAGGTTCTTCTGCTTTTCAGGCAAACATCTTAACTGCTAAGCCATCTCTCCAGCCCCATTTTTTTTATTTTTAAACATATTTATTGTCAATAATTAGATACATTAA
>PVHP010008002.1:9796-54906 GCA_004024765.1 Zapus hudsonius | reverse complement strand
GAGAGAGAGAGAGAGAGAGAGAGAGAGAGAGAGAGAGAGAGAGAGAGAGAGAGAGAGAGAGAGAGAGAGAGAGAACACGCTGCTGTGACGAGAGGGGCTGAGATGAGTCACCCTTGTAGAACTGGAGTCTGTTAGGAAACTTTGCTTTGGGCAGCATGGTGGGATCCCAAAGTCAGAGAGAAAGAGAGACCTCAAAAATCCAAGGAACAAAGCTATGTGTTTCTTGTTGAGTTTCTGGAAGAAGGGAGTGTGTCTGGACACAGACTATGTGAGAGATGTCACAGAGAAAATGGAGGAGAGAGTGGGAGATAAAGAAGACCTCTGGTCCTTCCAGGTCTATGAGGAGGAGGGGCCCTTCTACCCTGCTGCGCTGCACAGGAAAGGACTAGATGAGAGTCATGTTAGGATTCAAGGTTGACTCAGCTTGGGCAGCCAGGGAGCTGAGCTGACCTGCTTGGCCTTGCCCTTGTACACTCTAACCTTCATAGTGAAGATCTTGTCAGCTCTCCAGAGAAAGAAAGGCTGGGGGAGAGGGAGAGGGATCTATGTTTTGAGTTATCAGGCCACAGTTCCTGAACTAATAATAACATAGATAATTCATCTGATCATTTCAAATGTATATAAGAAGAAAATAAGTTACTATTATAACTTATTTATGTGATAAGGTGATATTTACTTGAAGGAAAAACAGGGAAGTGAAGGAACAAATATAAATATCATGTATATTCATAGCAACATAAAAATGACCTCTACAGGGCAGGAGGCACCCTCAAGCTACACCGACTGATGGACTGAGAGTGCAGAACACACTGCTATATGGCAAAGAGAAGCAAGTCAAGAAGTGCCCATCTGTGCAATAGTGGTGCCCAACCTAGCTGGGTAATTAACAGCTGGATAATTGGCTATGAGATCCTTTCAGAGGCAGGGAACCCTTGACTGGTACAGGGACCCAAGGCAACCTTGAATGGGGACCAAGAACCCCATCTCCATGGGGAAGTCCTCACTGACCATAAAGACTCAGAAAGGCTACAACCTTCAAATGCTCACCAAGCTAGCAATATTTGTCTCAATTGGCCAATAATAATCTCACTCTCCACTGGAGACTCTGTATTATTTTTTAGAAAGCAATGAGAACCGGGGATAATCGGACTCCACCAAAGGGACATGACTTGATGGGGGACACCCAAGCAGGAGATGATTCACCTCCAACTCACCATTTAGAGCCCTAACGCAACCTCTAAGGAACTGAGATGACAAGCAAAAGAACTACCCTCACAGCAAGGCAGATAACCTGAGGAAGGTCAATGGAGAGAGGCACCACCCAAAATTGTCCAAAATACAAATTTACAGACTCTTAAAAACCTAATAACTATGCAAAATTTAAACTCACCCACTATGACTCAGGGAAATTTGTGGAAGAGGGGGTGGAAAGAATGTAAGTCATGGTGGGCAGAATAACTAATGCATAAGAGGGAATGTCATCCTGGATTCAATGGCTTTATCTAAGAACCTATGATACTAAGCATATTGTTGTGTTAATATATATAATTTTAAGCCAGTAAAAACATTTTAAAAAAATAACCTCTACAGGGCTGAGGAGATGGCTCAGCAGTTAAAGGTACATTCTTGCAAAAATGGACATTCCTGGTCTGATTCCAGAGCACTCAAGTAAGGCCAGGTACTAAGAATGGTGCATGTATTGGTGTTCATGTGAAGTGCCAAGGGACTCTGGTGTGGTCATGCGCATGCGCGCACACACACACACACACACACACACACACACACACACGCACACACACACACGCGCGCGCACACACACACACAAGCAAATAAATAAAAAATTTTTTTAAATAAATAAAAAATAACCTCCACAAATAATCAGGTTTTTCCCTTGGAATTATGTTCTAGCTTCAGTTTATATTCTCCTGTGTATATCTAGTTATATCATCATTTTTCTAGCTCACTAAATCGTCTTTGATTTCTTTTAGTTCTTTGTATTATTTTTTAAATATTTTATTTATTCATTTTCAAGCAGAGAGAGAGAGAGAGAGAGAGAGAGAGAGAGAGAGAGAGAGAGAACCAGGGCCACCACCTTGTGGGTCTGGCTTATGTGGGTCCTGGAATTGAACCAGGGGCCTTAGGCACTGGAGGCAAGTGCCTTAACTGCTGAGCCATCTCTCCAGCCCTCTTTGTATTATTAATATGGTATAAACCACTCATATGAATAAATATGCTAGGATAAATGTAATCATTCTCATACATATGAATAACATAATTTTAATCAATTATTTATATTTTTAATCATATTATAAAAACTTCACTATTTTCCACATTTCTGGCTATTTACTAAAAAGTGCATTTATTGAAAGTAGAATCACTACATTAAAAATGCATGCTTTAAGGCCTTTGATATATCTTTCCAAATTTCTCTGGTTGCTTCCCGTAAAAGTAGTAATAATTTGTTCTTTTATAAATCTCCAGTGCACCACCCACAAAATAACTGCAAATGTAAGAGAAAAATGGTACATAATTATGGTTTTTAATTTAATTTTTTAGCTAGTAGAGCGGTTGGATCTTTTTAAATATATTCATTTATATTTTGCATTTTTCCTGTAAGTTGTCTCTCTGTGTACTTTGGATTGTTCTGGAAATTTGCCTTTATTTTGTTAGATTGGGGTAACATGGTATTTGAATGTTTAGTAGAATTCACCTGTAAATCCACTGTAGCTCATTTATCTTTTGTGGATTGATTTTTAAATCTTTATTATTTGAGACAGTCTCAATAGTCCAGGTTGACCTTGAGCCCATTGTATAGTTGAGGATGACCTTGAATTTTTCATCATCCTGCCTCTGTCTCCTGAGCATTCCAGACCTGTACCCCACACTGGTTTTATGCTGTGCTGGGGATTGAGTCCAGGGCTTCATACATGCCAGGCAAGCCCTCTACCCATAGATTTTTCAATTCTGATTCAGCTTATGTAATCATTGTACAATTTACAAAGTATCATTGGAAGTCATTTTTGCCATTATATTCTAGACTATCAGTATAATCACTCCTTGATATGCAGTTAAGTTTTATGGCTTTAAAAAATAATTTATTTACAAGCAGAGAGAGAGAGAGAGAGAGAGAGAGAGAGAGAGAGAGAGAGAGAGAAGAGAGAAAATGGGTGCACCAGGGTGTAAGGCCACTGCAAACAAACTTTGTATGCGTGCTCCACTTTGTGCTTTATGTGAGCACTGGGGAATTGAACCCAGATCATTGGGCTTTGTAGGCAAGGGCCTTAACCAATGAGCCATCTCTCCAACCCTCACATGTTATGGGTTTCTTTTGGAGACTGAATTGTATAAAATGGCTTTTTGTTTGCCTTAAGAATTTTTCCTTTCATTTTATTTGAAATGTGGTCTGCAAACTTAGGAAAATCTAGCTGCTTTACTTTCCCAAATGCTGGAATGATAGGCCTGCTCCACAACATGGGCTTTAGAATTTTTTTGTAGTAAATGTTGCCTTTTGCGTGCAAACATGTGTGCTCATGTGTGTAGGTGTGTGCCTGTATGTGTGCGTGTGTGTATGTGTGTGTAGGTGGTTGTTTATGGAATTAAGGTTATTGATCTTATTTTTTTCTTCCCGTGATTTTGTATTTTCACTACCAAAAACAAAAAAACAAAACAAGAATATTACAGTCAGGTTTCTCTTGTCTTTCTTTTCCTCCTTTTTATGTTGGTGTAATATTACGTAGTGGTGTTTGAGGGAAACACTTGTCCCATGCTTTGTAGAGCCCACAAAGGCAGATAACTCCCCAGAATGGAGGCACCTGGTACCTAGGACTTCACGAATGCCAGCATGAAACTCCCTCAGGGGTTCTGTAAGAGAACTTAGAAACATAACCGTAAATGCTGAAAAGCATGCCTTCAACATTAATGCTTTCCTTATTCAGAGTTTCCAGGTCATTGTCATTATGACTCTATCTAGAATGCACTGAAAAGAAAAATATCTTTCATATTTATCTGCAGATTCTGTGCAGAAACTTCTGAACATTTCTAATGGTATAATGCCATTTGAATAAGGTCCTTAGAAAACCATGTGATGGTCCAACTTTAGTTTAGATGTAAGATGTATTGTCAGTTCCTACATCTACCTGTAACCCATTAATAATGCCATTAAAAGAAATTCCCTCTGAACTTCAGCTCACGGACTTCCCTTGTTGCTTGTGCGTGGTATGTGTGGTGTGATGTGTGTGTGTGTGGGGGGAACGTACGCACTCTGTGCTTGCCTGCTGTGCATCCTGGGCTCACCTGCTGGAACAGGTGGACGATGTCCCCTCCATGGCTCCCCCATATGTATTTTTCTCACTGCTTGTGGAGATGGCAGTGTGGTTTGTGACCTCAATGGATTCTCAGTCTCTGCTTCCCACAGAACTGGGCTTACATATGTGGGTGGCTCTTTACTGAGAAGATCCTCAGGCCATTTCAGGCCCTCACACTTGCGCAGGAAGTGCACTCAACCACTGAGCTTTCTCTCCAGCCCTTTCCCCTTGTCTTTATTTCTCATGGCCTTCATTAGATTTAAGCTTCCATTGCATTTTTAAAATAGGGATTGTAATGGGCAGGTGTAAGGATTGTCAAGCATTTCTGGTCCACTTCCATGTTTCCCACAAAGTCTTCTTACCTGATACTTATTTACACTTTCTCTTGATCTGTTGCCATTTATGCACACTGGTGAATTTTTCTATACTGTAACCCTTCCGGAATCTTTACTAAAACTCTTCTTTGCATTTCTCCTGACTCGTGAATCACTAAGGCTCAGCCCTCTGCCTCTTCCCTCTTTTCCTACTGTTTCTTCCTAGCTCATAGGGTGCTGCTTTCCAATCTAAGTTGACTTCCCTAGGTGGGAAGGTGTTAGTAAACATTCTTTTGAGCAGTAGGGGGAAAATACTAGAACTTCTAATTATGTTTATTTTTATCTCACCTTAAATTGTTTTCTGTTTTCATCCAAGGACATAATTCTAATTATGATATTTCCTAGGACATAATTATGATAATGCAAGTATAATTTAGCAATAAATAAACACTTGTGTTTATTGAGTGAACCACTTATTGGGGTGTGCCGGAGATCCTGTGATTTGTATACAGGAAGTTTATTAGGGAATTCTCTTAAGATCAACACCTGTGGGGGATGAAGTGGGCAGGATTGCATCGTGCTTCTTAACTGGGACTATTTTGCACCCATGATATATTTAGCAATATGTGGAGATGTACTGGCATTAATAGTAGGTAAAGGCCAACACCACTGCTAAATACTCTAATATACAAGGTGAACAGCATAACAAGGAGATCCAATTCAAAATATAACAGTGCTGCATATGAGGAACCCTGAGGTCAAAGGAGAGGCTGGGTAGCAGTCACAGCCTAGGATGTTGGGAGGGCCCTTCAGAGTGACCTCAAAAGGCAAGCTCTATCCAATGGGCTTTCCATTGGATTCAGGATGTCCTTGGAAAAGGGGCATGACCCTTCCAGTGGCTCCCTGTGGTTGAAAGTGACTGGAAAAGGGATTCGGCTATGAACAGTTAGCTCCTAACACATACAGGACAAGAAAGTCAGGACTGAAGCTCCACAAAGGCTATGATGGAAGATTCTGGAAGCCGAGACACAGCATCCATGACATGGACGCCATCAACTAGCTTTGTTTCTACTTATGCATGTCTATTAGAGCTTTATTCACATTGAAATGTTTTCTTTTGACTTTTTGAGAAAGGGTCTTCTATAGTCCTGGCTGGCCTCTAACTCACATTGTAGCCAGAGGCTGTCCTTGACCTCCTGAGATTCTCCTGTTTCCATTTCCCAAGTTGTTAGGATTAGAGGTAGGTTCCATCACACCAGCTTTTGATGTATTTTTAATTGAAAAATAACTATACAATTATGGGTTAGAATGTGACATTGATATGTTTTATATTCATTATAGTATGAGTAAATGAAGCTAATTGACAAATGTGTCATCATTTTATATACTGATTTTTGTGATGAGAGCATTTTAAGTTGACTGTTAGTAACTATGAACTTATATTTACCATGGTCACCATCTGTGTGGTAGATCTCTGGGGCTCCTTCCTCAGGACATCTCACTCTGCTGTCTCATCATCAATAGATACTGTGATGGTTAAATTTTGTTGTCAACTTGACCTGTTTAGAAATCCACTGTAATCTTGGATGGGTCGATGGGGTTGCTTACAGGAAGGATTAACTAAAGGAGGAGTTCCCTCTTCGAGAGAGGCCTTCCTCCAGAGTGCGCTTGTCTGTAACTCTAGTCTGCAGGTGTTTGACCTCTTGTCTCCGTCACTTCCCTGAAATCGCTGCCCATGACCTGCATCCATCACATGTTAAAGCTTTTCTCCCCCTCCTTCTATTTGATCTTTTTGAAGCATTTGAACACTGACAGACTTTTAAGCTTCTTTCCCCCTTTTAAAACCTTTTTCCATTGTTAAATAACACAGAGGGAAAAAAGTGGTCCAAATGAAAAAAACAGTATAGTTCAGTTATTATAAAGGAAAGTAATGTAGCCATCGCCTAGGATGTGGACAAGGGCATTTCCTCCACCATATATCCCCTTACTTCTCATTCTTGTCATTACCAGCTCAAAATAGAGACTATGCTGGCTTCTATGGCAATTATGCCTTTTTTACATAATTTTGCACCAAGAAATGCATTTCTGAACATGATAGTTTGATTTGGCCTGCTTTTAGAAGCTATATAAATACATGCAGTATTTATTATTTTTTGCATAGCCTCTTTTGCTCAATATTATGAGAACCCTTATTATTGCTAAATGTAGCTGGGATTAATTTATTCTTACTTCTGGATACTATTTCATTAGGTGACTGTTCCATATTTATTCATTCTACTGCATATGAACATTTGAGATGGTTCTCATTTTTAACAATATCAGGTAATATTACTATGGAAACTTCCTTTATGTGCATTTTTACTCCATTTATACATGCTTTTGCACTGGGTGTAGGGATAGTTTATGCTTTTTTTTTTAACTTAGTGAATAAGTGGTCTTCCAAAGAGGTTGAAGTAATTCACATCCAAGTCCACAGGGTACTAGAGTCCTGCAAATACCTGGTATTAATATTCTTAGTGTAACCATTTATGTGGGTGTATAAAGGTATCAAATAACTCAAAACTAATTATGGATTTCCCTGATGAGGTTGACTATCTCTTCTTTATTTATGAGCCATTCAGATATCTTATTTTGTGAAATACTTCTTTTGCCCATTTTTATATATTTCCTGTTCTTTTTAAAATTGATTTGAAGAGGTTTTTAATATATATTTTCTAATATATATATATTATTTATTTATTTATCTATTCATTTATTTATTTGAGAGAGATAGGCAGAGAGAAAAAGAGTATGGGCATGCCAGAGCCTCCTGCCCCTGTAAAGAACTCCAGATGCATGTGCCACCCCTTGCACCTGACTTTACATGGACACTGGGGGATTGAACCTGGGCCTTTAACTGCTGAGCCATCTCTCCAGCCCTTAAATGTGAATTTTAGATACGAGCTTTTTGTTAGTTATGTGTTTCACAAATATCATTTCCAATTACCATGTTCTGAAAATGTGATTTGATGAAAAAAAGTTCTAAATCTGAGTACAACCCAAAATTGTAATCTTTTCCTGTGCGGCTAGCGTCATTTGTTTCCTGGGTATGACATAACCTAGATCAGCAGACATGGAGGTGCTCATCAGTAACTGTGCCTTCCAGGCTAGCCTGGGATACACAGTAAGACCCTATCTCCAGAAAAAGAAAGAGGAAGAGAGAGAGAGAAAGAGAGAGAGAGAGAGAGAGAGAGAGAGAGAGAGAGAGAGAGAGAGAGAGAGAGCGCGCTTGATTTTAAGAATAGTCAATTGTGTTTTCCGTTAGGAATTTAAGTTTTTCCTGCCATATTTAAGTCTAAGGTCTACTGGAAATTAGTTTTTGAGTGCTAAGAGGCAGGGTGTTAATTAAGATTCTGTTTTGTTTCCAAATGGTTGTGCCATTTACCCACTCATTGATTCAAGCCACTGACCATTCTCCACTGCTCTCTGGTGCTTATTTTATTGGATATCAACTGTACGCGCACGCGGGTTATTTTTCTTTTCAATTATGTTCTGTCGGTATGTTTGTCTATACTTTTTCATGCATTATTGTAAATTTCTAATAAGCCTTGCTATCAACTCAAGCAAATAATGGAACTTGGTTTTCTTTTTTACAACTGTATTGATAGCTGTTAGTTCATTACCGTTTTCATCAAAATGTTGGAATTAGCTTGTAAAGTTGTGTAAGATGTCTTACTGGTATTCTGGTAGGAGGACACAAACATAATACACAATATATAGCTCTGTTTTTCTACTTTAAATTAATCTCAGTAAAAAAATCAGTTTTATGGGCTCAGCAGATGGTTCAGCAGTTAATGGAACTTGCTTACAAAGCCTGGCGACCTGCTTTTGATATTCCACAGTCACCATGTTAAGCCAGATGTACAAAGTGGCTCGTGCGTGTGGAGTTTGTTTGCAGTGGCTGGCAGTCCTGGAGTGCCATTCTCTCCACCCCCCACACACATACACTCTTCCTCTCCTTCTCTCTCTCCCCCTTTCTCAAATAAATAAATAATTTTTTAAATTAAGCTGGCATGGTGGTGGCACATGCCTTTAATCCCAGCACTCAGAAGGCAGAGGTAACAGGATGGCCATGAGTTTGAGGCCACCCTGAGACTACATAGTGAATTCCAGGTCAGCCTGGACTAGAGTAAGACACTACCTCAAAAAAAAAAAAAACTAAAATAGTTTTCATAAGTAAGTCTTACATATCTTTTAAAAATAATTTTATTTATTTTTAATCAGAGAGAGAGAAAAGAGAGACAGAGAGAATAGGTGTGCCAGGGCCTCCAGCCACTATAAATGAACTCCAGATGCATGTGCCACTGTGCATCTGACTTGAAGTGGGTACTGAGAAATTGAACTTGGATTGTTAGGCTCTGCAGTTAAGTGCCATAATTGCTGAGCCATCTCTCCAGCCCCGAGTCTGGCATATTTTATTCCAAGAAAGTTGACATTTTTCACTGGTGTAAATATTATCATTGAAATGTTTTATTTTTCTAACTTTTTTAAATAAGTAATTTTTAAACATTTTTATTTACTTATTTTCAAGGAAGGAGTGAGAGAGAGAGAGAGAATGAGAATGAATGGGCATGCCAGGGCCTCTTGACATTGCAAACGAACTCCAGATGCATTCCCCATTTTGTGGGTACTGAGGAATCAAACCCAGGTTGTTAGGCTTTGCAAGCAAGCACCTTAATTGCTGAATCATCTCTCCAGCACTATTTTTCTGTTTTTATTGCTTGTTCTGTCAGTTATTTTTTGTCACTGTGATCAAAATACTTGTAATATATAATTGAAGGCCAGATTTCTTTTGCTGACAGGTTTAGAAGATTCAGTCCATCACGGCGGTGAAGGCATGGTGAGGTCAAACAGGTACCATCAGGCAGCCAGGCAGGACTCAGAGGACCAGGAATGCTAGAGCTTACCTGTTCTGCCCTCTTTTCTCTTTTATTCTGTCCTGCACAGCGCCATCCACACCCAAGGTGGTTCTTCCT
This sequence comes from Zapus hudsonius, assembly GCA_004024765.1. Taxonomy (NCBI): domain Eukaryota; kingdom Metazoa; phylum Chordata; class Mammalia; order Rodentia; family Dipodidae; genus Zapus; species Zapus hudsonius. Next base: position 45,273 of record PVHP010008002.1, on the reverse strand, counting down.
GCCTTAGTGAATCTCTAGAAAAGCCCTCACAGACACATTGGGAAGTGAACCCAGACAATCCCCTAGGCAATTTTATGGGAAGCGCTTTTACCACTGAGCATCTCTCTCCAGCCCCTGCTAGGTGGTTTTTACATCTACTCAAGTTCACATGAAGATTTACCATCACGCTGGTATGTAGAAATGCGACCTTTTTGCATATGGGCTTTATATTTAGCAACTTCATTAACTTTATTAATAATTATTGGTTCTTTAGTCATGTCATCTAAAATAGAAAAGCTTTTACATCTTTCCAAGCCTACATTTCAAAATTGCTTTTTTAAATTTCAAGGGAAGAGCCTTCAAAACAATTATAAATGAAAGTGAATCTTTGCTTTATTTACATTATTATAAGGAAAGTGATCAAATTTCTTTATTAAGAATGAAAGTCTACATTATGTATTATGTTCTATAAGTTTGAAGACGTTACCTGCCTAGTTTTAGTTTGCTGAGTTTTGACAAGGATAAATATTGAGTTTTGTCAAACTTATTCAGCTTCTATTGATACAATTATGATTTTTCTGCTTTTCTGAAAATATGGAGAGTCACGGTGATTTTGCAACGTTATAGATTTCTTGGATAAATCTTTCTTATCATTATATATTATCATTGTAGATAGAAAGAGACTTACATAAAGAGGAATAATTAGATTAGAATTTTTTTCAAGGTAGGGCCTTGTTCTAGCCAAGGCTGACCTGGAATTCACTATGTAGTCTCAGGCTGGCTTCAAACTCAAGGCGGTCCTTCTGAATGCTGAGATTAAAGGTGTGCACACCACACCTGGCTAGATTTGATAATGCTTTTCTTAAGGAATGTAAAGCTACATTCATTAGAAATATGATACTCTAAAAATGATTTCTTATTTACTGTGTGCATTGGGATTATTCTAACTACATAAGATGAATTAAAAGTATTCCTTACCCTATTTTCCTTCTTTAAATATCCATTAGAATTTACCAGTGACTCTATGTGAGCCGGCTTTGGTAATGATTTTAAGATGTTAACATTCTTTGTACATACAGGTCCTTTCAGATTTTTCTCTTGTGCCAGTTTTACTAAGTTATATTATTAAAGAAACTTGTCTGTTTCAATCTGAACTGAACAATTATTTGACATTAATTTTTGCTTTCAAGTAGTCCTATGCATTTTAATATATTAAATTAAAATGAATATATGTAATGTATGTATGTATATTCCCTGGTCAGTTGCTGAGTTCTTTTACATCTTTTCTTTAAATGTACCCTGTGATATTAGTTTGCTTTTTATACCTACTGTCTACTTGTGTCTGAATTACCTCCTGACGATACCATGCCTCTGAAGGAATCATCATTGCTTCAAATCTTTTCTCCCAAACACTACAGTCAGGGAGGCAGCAAAATGAGGAGTTCCCCAGCTTAGAGTCAACAAGAATGACTTACCACAGTGAATCACCAAAAAGTAGATCCAGTTTTACCCAATTTCATATTCTATGCAGTGTCTGCTCCTGGGTCTTTCATAAAAAAAGACTGTCAATGAATATTTATTAGATTGTTGACTGAACAAAGACTTGTTTGAAACCCACAGTGAGGGAGAACCTGTATGGCTGAGACCGAGTTATCACTCTGAAAGCTGATGACATAAATAAGAGAGGCGGCTGAGGGTGCATGCTTGCTTGTCAGTGAAAACAAGCTACAAATAAGCAAATCCATTTCACTTTGTCCACAAAATAAAGACTATAGCCTTTAAGATTCCCACTGAAAAGGAATGAAAAACTATGAATCATCCAGATATATGTCTATCATATCATATCATCACCATACCAATCACAAGGCCGTCTGATTTCAGAACGAAGCCAGAAATCTAAGTTATATTTAGGACATTAAAGTCATTTAATCTAGTATGACTATCACATGTGTGGAATAGGCTTATGGATGTCTCCAAATACTGGTTTTATTTCCTAAAGGATGCAAGCAGAGACAGCAACTCGTCTTTTCTTTTCTTTTTCCTTTTGTTTTTCTTTAGAAATAAATAATACACACTTTTATTGACATTTAGCTAAAGAAACGACTAACCTTGGAAGCCAAGAGGAGGTTCCTTGAAGTGACAAACAGGAAGGGGTCACGGATTAATTCAACAGCTGGATTTCTATAACCACTGGGACCTGCTGAGAAAAATGAACCACAGGACCCTTAAGAGAAAAGGAGCAGAGTTTAATTAAAACTGGGTTTCATGATGGAAACCTTAATGAATTGTAGTCCCAGAGCAGAGCAGGTCTTGAGACCCCAAATTCCTAAGGGAACAGTCAATAATAAAGATGCAGTTATCTGAACTGATTGCTCATGAGATTCAACTTGTCTTTGAGAATGTCACGTGTTTGTCTCCCAGGGCATAATGATTTGGCAAAGAAATAACCTGACAGAGTATGCTGAAAATAGCTGCTTTATAATTACATGACTACTCTCTGAAAATCTGATAATGAGGTAATATCTGATCTGCCGAAATTAATCACGTATTCAGAGAGGTCTGTATGAAATGTCACACAAATGAAATTTCCACTCAACAAATATGACCTACTCACACAACTCAAGGAGTAGCTAAGTTCAAAAATTAGTTTTGGGTGAGAGATTTTCCATTAAGTCTACATTGTTTTCCTTAATTTATGAGACAGGGAAATTTTAATGTACTGGATAGGGCACAGCCTTGTGATATCTGTATAGCGTCCTGACTAGATTCAGGGGTCGCTGTAGTCAGCCACATGCTGCTGGGATAAATCTTCAAACCAGGCACAATTTGGGGGAGGAAAGTATTTATTGAAACTACAGATCGAGGGGAAGTTCCGTAACAGCCAAAGAGGCTGGCCTCTTTCACAGGTCCAAGCAGAGAGAAAAACCCATCACCAATACCACACACTCAGAACAGGAAAACAGGCAGGGGGGCCAAGGAGAGAACTTCTTCCGCCTTAGGGTGGGGTCTTGTAGCCCTATCCCAGACTTAATGGCTTCCTGAGTCTCTGGAATTTCCTTCTTGCACTGCCCACAGCAGAAAGGATGTTTACTTCTAGCTCCTTTGAGCTTCTTTACATCTTGCCCCCTACTGAGAAGCTGCCTTCCTGTAAACATCCTCAGAGACCCACCCAAGATTACTTGAAAGGTCAAGTGGACAATGAAATTTAACCATCACAGGGGTGATCAGAGGTATGCGGTTCCTTGAGAACCTGGCAAAAGTCCAGGTATGTCAATACTATTGCTAACTAAAGCCCTTGCATTAATTTTCTATATTTTCTTTTTAAAAAATTACTACACATGATGTGGTATATATACTTTGTTGTTTAAAATGATGGGGGTAAGAAGTCCACAGTGGGCCTGCAATATGCTTTGAGGTAGGAAGGAAGACTGAATTCCTGCTCTGTCTAGTATTTGTAAACTGTTATATTCCTGAGTTCATGGCCCCTTCTTCCAAGCTCAAAAGCAGCATTGGAACATCTGCCTTCCTCTCTGAATTCTAATTCTATACTCCTTTCTCTGTCCCTGGCTCTGGCCCTCCCATCTCCTCTTATGAAACTGCTTGTGCTTATACTGGGCCTACTCAGATAATATAGAATAATGTAATTTTTACATTTTGAGATCCTTAATTTATTCCTCTCTTAATCCTTAGCTAGGTAACATTCTCTCTTGCTCCACCCAGAGAGTCAGTGACCTCCAAAGAAAATGGTAGATTATCATATATTTGATACTCTATGAATAAAATATAGGATAATCTCCCATTTTCTTTTTTGTATATACATACATACATATATATGCATATCTGTATTTTCCCCTTGAGGGAGGATTTGACCCTGTGGGTATAGAAATTGAACATTTTTAAGATCTGTAGTGAGGAGACTGTGAATCCAGGAAAACCGATGATACAGTTTCAATTTGAGTCCAAAAGTCCAAGAATCAGGAAAACTAATATTATGAATTCCAGTTTGAAAGCTATCAGGGTTGAGACTCAAGAGTCAAATTTCATTTCATGCTCCAAAAAGGAAAACCTAAGTCTTAGCCCTCAGTATAGGCAGGAGCAATTTCCTCTGACTCAGCCTTTCTTCAGTTGACTGGATGAGGCCCACTCATGTTAGGACAGGGAAGCTCTTCTAATCACTCACTAATGCCCAGGATAATCTCATTCAGAAAGGACCTTGTAGACCCCAGAATAATTTTAACCAGACATCTGGATAACTTGTGGGCCAGTTGATACTTAAGATTAACCATGACAAGAGCTAAAATCAGCAGTAAAGCTTGTCTACCTTGAGGAAACCAGAGTTGCCTATGTTTCTCAAGTTAATATGGCTATAATCAATGGGTTTTGTTCATCTGTGAATTTCTGAAGAATTCTGTAACGTGGCTTCGAGGAGTGAAAGCATAGGAGCTCATGATTTCTCTCTTTCTCCTCTTTTCCTACTGATACACCTTAAGTATCGAAGCAGCTTTCCAGGAAGGTATGCTTGGAGTAGAATGAACAGTACTATATACCTCCATGTATCCTGCTCACTAGAACTGAGTAGCTGGGCCTCTATGGCTTCCCAGAAGACAGGATGATGAGCTTCCCTTTCTTAGTCCCTCAGTGAAGGAAGCAGACATGAAGCAATTGAGTTAGCAACTCAAATGTCTTCTACATCAAGAATTCTAAGCCTTAACCCCCCCATCACCAATCAGTAATTACACAAGAAAATGGGCCCCCCTGCTCATCCAATTTTCCACTGGAATCTCTCATGAGGCAACTGAAATTAACCATGGTGTGTTACACATCACCAAAATAAGAGGCCTTACATAAAATGATTCAAATAGACTCAAAATAATGTTTGCAGCCTTTGTAAAAGAAATTTGATTTATGTCTTGTTTGTGTGTGTGTGTGTTTGTGTGTGCAGATGTTTTCATGCCATGGTGCTTGTGTAAAGGTCAGAGGACAACTTTTGGGTTCTCTCTGTACTCATCAGGAGAGCTGGCCCACGAGGTTCCAGAAAGTTCTATCTCTGCTCCCACCTCACTGGAATTAAAGATGTCTGCCACAGTTTGCCCCTTTTACATGGAGTCTGAGAACCAAAACTCAGGTACTCAGGCTTGAGTAACAAGTGCTTTATATACTGACCCATCTTCTCAAGCCCTACAAATTGTTATTTTTAGTGGTTAATTAACCTGTGACTAAATCAACAGGTCATTTCGTCACTCCATGAGAAATCCTTTTGTAACGCTTCCTGTTATAATGGCTGCTGAATTAGAGCAGCCATTTTGTTCAACATGTCCATGACCATTTCTCACCATTAAAGGCTGTAACGGAAATCCCAATTGCCTCAGTAGACTTCTCTTTGGCCAAAGTTGATTAAGAGTGGGCAGCTAATGAAACGTGAGCCAACTTTGCCAGGGAATTTAATCAGAAACAAGATAGAACATTGAGTGTCTCTCAAAGTGGGTGAATTCTGCAGACAGAATCAAGAAGCCTTTGTCGCTATGCTTCATATGGTGACTGGAAAGCAGAGGAAATCCTTGAAGAAGAATAACAGAATAGATACACGAGAAGAAAGAACATGGCAAACAATGGACCACGTCAGATGATTCTTGGAGCCCTGCTGCACTCTTGAGCTTGATTGAGTTATTGACCTATAGTTATTGTGAAAAGTTCAGGGTTAATGCAATGCAGTGTTCTGTTAATATTGTCAGATACAATTCTTTAAAATGTATGGTTATTATCTATGCATAAGAATTATGGCTTTAAAAGAATTGCTCCTATTAAAATAGAAAAAACTACTTTCATTAATCCAAAGGCACAATTATTACCTCTAGACTATAATTAATCAAATTGTAGTCTTATTTCCTCACTAATTTCTCATACATAATCAGAATAGGAAAACATTATATACTGGCCAGGTATGGTGGCACACACCTTTAATCTCATCACTTGGGAGGCTAAGGTAGGAGGATCACCTATGTTCAAGGCCACCCTGGGACTACATAGTGAATTCCAGGTCAGCCTGGGCTAGAGTGAGACCCTACTTTGTATATATATATATATATATATATATATATATATATATATATCAAGCCACACATACACACAGAGAGAGATATATGTGTGTATGAGTATAGAAATTGAAAATACATGCATGCATATATATGGCTTGAAATAGCAATAATAAAATTCAGGCTACAAACAAAATTTTAATAAGTGAAATACATAAGGAGGGCATCTGAAATATTTTAAAGGGATAAAATGTGTGAACTTCAGGCTTTATTTCCACTCTCTGAGGTAGACTGCAGAAGACTTTAGTGTTATATAGAGATGTTATTCTGAAAAGATTTGGTTTGCAATTAGCCACATTTGAGAATTGAGAAAGTCACATGTCTATTTCTTATAGAAATTTCATTTCAATATTTGATGAGAAAACAATTTTTTTTTCAGTCTTACTTTTAATTGATGATGTTAAATGTTGAAAGATGACACTTCTGATGTCAGTTATCTCTCATTTAAAGGATAACTGTAGTATTCATTAGTCAACCCTGGGTCTGTGGTTGTGTGAGGATGTACTATAAAACACACTGTACTGTTAATTCATAGTTTTTGAAAAATATATAAAACTGCAACAGAGCCATTTCAAACATCTTGTTAATGAGCCGTTTTCTGCTTCCTCTGGGAATGTAGATGGGGTTTGCTTCTTGCCCATCTGGAGGCAAATGAGGAAATCAGACAGACGAGGTCATAAATCCAGATGAACCTTGCTCGGCAGAGATTCTCATTTGTGCCATCTGTTCAGGCTGAGCTAGATGTGAAATAGAAGGTGTCACTGGAGCATTCCCTAGAGGACTGTCACCAAAGGATCCGCCTTTAAATTGCCTTCCATTTATCTCAAGCTGTTTTAATTCATTTCCACTGAGTTCATCATAATGGCATCTGCCTTCAAATTCCTCTCAGTCTTTAAACACATCACTGACACAGTTGACCGGCTCTTTCCTTGAGGGATCTCCTCCTCCTTGAAGGTTTCTTGGCACACGAACACCTTTGCCCATCCTCCCAGATGTCCACTCCTCACTCTATGACATCCAAGTACCTTAACCACCAAAGGAAGTGAAATTTCAACAAGTTCTCCCATGGAGAACACAGAGAACCCTTCAGTTTTCACTGTTGCTTGAGTTTGATTTTTTTTTTTATTTCTCCATGAGCCAACTGGACACTTCCAACTGGTATGACCCTTCAACTTATTAACTCAGAAAACTGCACAATGTATGTGAGTCCAGTGACACTGCCAGAAGGTCCCATTTCCTAAGTGTCATAAGGAAAATGGTTTTTGATTTTTGTCTCTCTTTCAGGTTCCAGCTGCTTTTTCTCCACAACACTGTCTCTGTTCTTTTGTACTTCTGTCTCGCTGTCATTTGCCCTCATTACCTTACATGTAGACAGTGGGTGCTGTTAGGGGAATTTGCTTCCACTCCATGACCCTGTTTCCGGTTGCCATGGAGGCACAGGGTGCACTGGTATTTAGGTTACCACATTTCAGATTCAATAGGAAAACAGCAGAAAGGATATTCTTAAAGAACAGCTCAGGGGTTGCCTCCTTCTTGGAACATGGTCACAAGTCATAATAAAGATTTGTTGTTGTAATGGCAAGTATTTCAAGTGAAGTGCAGACACCAGTTACTTGACAGACTTCAGAAATGTGCTATTCCTTAGAGCTTTCCCATCGATGTGTGTGCTCTTGTGCACATCACACAGCTGGGCTGCTTGTAAAATGAGCAGCAAGGAGATTTCTGAGCTTCCTTCTGCTTCTATTCTTTGTAGTTTCTGTAGAGCATAAGAATAGCACATCCATTGAGCTTGACCTATTAAATAAAATAGGCGCTGGCACATATTGTAGCAATAGGCAGTGGGTAGAAACTGTCAATTTTCATATAATTAATAGGATATTACTGTGGAACCGGCACTTCTGAAATCAAATAGACACATGATTTCTGGTATTAACTCTATTTACGGACAATTCCGTAGCATCTGTTTCCTGGACCTATTTCTGCACCTTCTAACTAACTCTAAAGTTTGGGGAAAGGAGTTTAATGTTGGATTATTGAATTATCTTATATTTTTTTACTTAAGAAAAAAGGGCATGACAAAAGATATGTTAATTATAGGTTCTAGCATGAGTGAGGGCTGGGGTTCAATCCCTAGCTCTGGGGAGAAAAAGAAAATAGTAGTTTATGTGATTTAAACAGCAGCTCTCTTCAGAAACCTTAGCTTTCTTTCTGTGCAATGGTAAATGGTAAATGGTATAAAGTTCTATATAAGACACAATTCTCCTGCTCAGATGGATTATGATTGTAATACTCTCAGAAAGGATACTGACTAGAAACACGGAGTAGAGTGTATCAGTTATCTTCTCATTGCTATGAACAAATGCATGACCAGGATAACTTAGGGAGGAAAGAGTTTATTTCAGCCTACAGTTCCAGAATGTAAGATCCATCATGGCAGAGAAAGTGTGGCAGGAACAGGAATCTTGTCACATCAGCAAGGAAGAACTAGAGAGAGTAAGCCTGGCAGGGCTGTAACACCTGAAGTCCCACCCTAATTGACACACTTCCTCCAGCAAGGCTCACCTCCTAAAGGTTCCACAGCCTTTCCAAATAGCATTTTATTGGGGACCAAGTGTTCAAGCACACGAGTCTATAATTTATGTAAAGTATTACTTATAAGATTCAGTTTTTATTCACTGAAAAATACCTAGTTTTATAATACATAACTTCGAATTTTCAGATGCTTCTTATCATCAACTTCAAATGAAATTTGTCCAGGCAGGGGGGAGAAAGATTAATGAGCAGTTGTCAATGACTAGCTATTCAAATTGTTATTGATTATCTAATTGGCATCTCAAAGAGCTTTGCATTAGTAGCATCTTACTCTAGTGAACTTTAAACTACCATTCTATTGCTGAAAATTTATTCTAAAATAGCCATTATGATGCAGACTTGAAATAAAAGTTATTTTATATCCAAAAGATCATCTGTTTCCTCCCATGATATAGTGATAAGCAATAGAAAATCACAAATTAGGTAAACAGGTTGAAAATTTTTCACCACAGCAGAGGTTGTTATAGCCAGTGTTTATCTATTAAAGTCAAGCACTATAGCATTAAGCATCTATCCAATGACAGGTCCCAGCTGGATGACAAGAAAAGCTATTCAGCTGTTTGACTCCCAGGGGTACATGATTTAATTACCAGAAACAAAACTACAAATTTCTCTAAAGAGGAAGCTCACATTCACCCCTTGTGTTCTTTAGGAGTCTTGAGATCATGATCAAGGCTGTGAATTGCAGGGTGTCATTTTTAATGGCATACATGATTGCTGAGAACCACAGAGATTTAGAAAAACCTTTATATTGTGAATGTGAGGAAGGCTTAGACCAGTCTTTCTCTTTCTTGATGCACATTGATAGGCTTCTTATTTCAGAATTAACAGAGCTATTTGTCTGGGACTGATTACATCCCAATGGTCTGTTGTTAATATTCACTGCCATAATATGGAAGGCAGGTCTGTAGGTTTGTTCTGACATTCTATAACACTGATATCTTATTTAGACTCATAATTTGTGAATAATCAAGCAGAATTCAATGAAATACAAATATATGTGCCATGCATGGTTTAATAAGGGAAATACTATAAACATTACTATAATAGATGAGTGTGTGTGGTGTGATGTGTGGTGTGTGTTCATGTGGCATCTCATATGTTCACCTGTGACAGGGTGTGCTCACCTGTGGTGGCCGGAGGGTATATCAGATGTCTCCCTCCATGGATCTTTTACATGTTCTTATTAGAGCTGGAATCTCTTACTGATCCTGGAGCTTGATTTTTTTCTTTCCTAACCCAATGAATTTTGGGTCTCTGTTCCTCTTCATGACTGGGGTTATAGATTAACTAGCTATAAGTATATTAATTAGTTTCCAGTTGCTGTAACAAAACCCTGAGATGATCAGTGTATAAGGAGAAAAAAAAGTTAATTTGACTCATGGTCTTAGAGGTTTCTGCACATGATCAGTTTGGACCAGTTGCTTTGGGACCCATGGCAAGGTAATACTTCAGAGGGTAGTATGTTGGGAATATAGAGTTTTCACTCTTTTCCTGGTCCAGATGTGAAAGAGAGAAACAGGGCGTGGTTAAGAAAATTAAAGACCAGAAGGCCCTCCTGTGGACGCCACCTCTAACAGTTTTCATTTTCAACAATGTCAACCTGGGGACTAGCCTTTAAAGCCAGAAACATTGGGGAGATGATAAAGATCCACCCTATAATACCACCAGAAGAAAGCACTTAAGTTGTTACATGAATGCTCTTGACTAGAAATGTATGGGCATGAACCTTGAAGCTAACTCAGGTTAAAATTCAGGAAGTTCAATTGGAACCTATGGTTAGAAACTGAAAGAAAAAAAGAAACAATTTATACAAGAAAGTGGTCAAAGTCACATAAATTGGACAATATATTTAAATATTAGACTGAAAAGAAAACCCCATCATGAGGGCAGAATGAGATAGATGTAAAAGACCAGCAGAGGAAGTATCAATGAAATCTTCTCAACCAGTCTGATTTTACTTCTAAGGACAGTTTTGGTTGTAACACTGATGTGGAATGAAGGGAAACTATCACAGCTGGGGCCAGAAACACACCCAAATGTCTTTCCAGGTGCACACACAAGATTAACCTTGGAAAAATTAAGCAGTTACCTGGCCCAAAAGGTCAATTCAATTCTAGAAAGAAATCCTCTGTAATCCCCATTTTTTTCAGGCTAATTCTAGGCTTAGAAATAAAAAGGAAAACCATTAATAAAAGAATCCCTATTTTCCTTAAACAACAAAACAAAGCCATCAATTAGAAAAGCATGACAGGGAAAAAAGAAGTTCTGAAATGCCTGAAACATTCATCTTATTCAGATACTGAAAGCAATTCTCTTATTGGCTGATGATATTTATAAAAGTCCACCTTGTAAGTCTAAAAAAAAATAGGATTCATTAAAGAAAAATGTGTCAGGAAACAAAAGAAATTATTTTAAAAAGAAGAAGAGGAGGAGGAGAAGAAGAAGAAAGATGAAGGGCTGGAGATGTAGTTCAGTTAGTAAGGTACTTGCCTAACATGTATGAAGACCTGGGTTTGATATCCAGCACATAAACTGGGCCATGATGGTGCATGTCTGTAATCCTAGCACTCAGGAAGAGGTGGAAGGATGATCCGAAGTTCAATGTTATCTTCAACTATATAGTGAGTTTGAGAGCAGACTGTGATACAATGAAGAAAAGAAAAAATGATGAAAGGTAATAGAAATAGCCATCATTAGAATTGTAGAAACAGAGCTAGATAGATTGCCCAGTGGTTAAGGTGCTTGTCTGCAAAACCTAATGACCCAGGTCTGATTCCCCAGTGCCCACATAAAGCCAGATACACAAAGTGGTGCACGTGTCTCAAGTTTGTTTGTAGTGGCTGGAGGCCCTAGGGCACCCATTCCCTCTGTCTGTCTCCTCTCTCTCTCTCTCTCTCTCTCTCTCTCTCTCTCTCTCTCTCTCTCTCATTGCAAACAAACTGCTGGCATGTCTCAGTGGAGTTCAGTAGATTGATATTTTCTTATAGTAGATGTTTGTAGATTGAAACTTTGTGTGAATGGCCACCAGTGAATTCTCCTCCCAAGTTCTTGCTCTTGTTTTTCTACGTGAACTTTCCACAGAGATACCTTAACTCCCTAAAGGAAGCTCTTCTGTGGCCCATCTCTTGCACAAACCCCATCTTGTTTTCTTCATTTCACTCACCTTCCCCTGATCCTCCTGGTTCTTGCTTGTTAATGTGTGCATCTCTCAACCCTGCCCCATGCCTTGGTTCCAACTGTCTCTCCACAATACCTAGAAAGTCTTTCGTGTGTTTTCTATACTCTTAAAACAACTTAAACTCATGGTGTTTTTTAATATATATTTCTGACATGTGGAGTTGAAGAGGATGAGGATGAGGTGGTTGAGCTGGTCAATAATTCCAACTTTCAAAATGACAAGAATACATAGTCACACCATCTGTACTTCAGTTCTTTAATTACAGTCAAAGCTCTGTTGAAAGATATTAAATTATGTAGAGATCCTAGCATGTGGCATAGGCCCATCTTTCTGAAAAACATTTTAATTTGATATAGCAAAATGTCATCACGTAAGCAATACCAAGATTGTTTACTGAGCACATACTAGGTATTATGTGTGGTGCAATTGTTGGAGAATTAGCTGTGAACAGGTAAGCACACTTTTGGTCCTTTGTAAACCTATAATTTTGGGAGGGATCCAGAGAAGCAAACTATTCAAAACACATGGGAGTGATAATGATAGATCAGTCCCAAGCACAGCAGGACTGAGGCGTGTCCCAGCCCAGGGCTGGGACAGAGTGTGGTCAAGGGCAACACAGCCCAGGCTGAAAACTGGAGGTAGCTCACACCTAAAATTCCAATGCTCACTGAGGTAGGCTGAATCATGATTTCAAATCTACACAGTGAGAGCCTGTCACAAAAAGCATGGAAAAAAATGCCAACAAGAGAGTAATGAGGACTCAGTAGATCTGAAAAGAAGTCAGGTGACAGGGTTGGGTCACAGTGGCACTCACTAAGCACCTTCCTCAGGAATGAGACCAATCTGAGGAGCCTGAGCTATGCTATTGGATGCAGCCTGTTTCCTAGCTTAGTTCCTTCTTCCATCATTCCTCTCTTGGGTATCTAAATCCTTTCAACCAATGTACAGCCTACATACCTGTCACTTCTTCTTGGAAATCTTTCCTGGCCTTCTAGGCAGAAGAAATATCTGCCTCGTTTGAACTCCTGATGTTTATTGTTTTATTTGCAGTCGGTCTCATGAGTAATGCAGATTACACAATACAATTTATCCACCTGTAAGTGACCATTCTATGTAAGCTTCAGTTTATTTTATTTTTTTAAGTATTTATTTATTTATTTGCAAGTACAGCAATATAGAGTAAAGAGAGACAGAGAGAATGGGTGTGCCAGGGTCTCCAGCTACTGCAAAGGATCTCCAGATGCATGCACCCTTTTGTGCATCTAGCTTTATGTGGGCACTGGGGAATCAAACCAAGGTTGTTAGGCTTTGCTGACAAGTACCTTAACTGTCGAGCCATCTCCACAGCCCCAAAGGACTTCTTAAAGGTATGTTCCTCAAAGTATCTGGATGTGGTAGGAGTGAAGAGACAGAACATACCTTATTCTAAAACTCCCTTAATTCAGCTGTTTTCTTTAAAATTTTTTTTTGAAATTCACTTTACATTATCTTGTATTTTGCTGCATTATCATAACACCATAGGGATTTCCAATAGCTCAGTCTCTTTTGTATGTGCCTGTGTAAGCATGTTTGTGGGTGAGCATGGGTGCATGTGAATTGTATGTGCCTGTGTAAGCATGCTTGTGAGTGAACATAGGTGCATGTGAACTGGAGACCAGTGATTTTCTTAGTGTCTCCTCGCATGAGTTTTTTGAGACAGGGTCTTTCACTAAGCCTGTATCTCACAGATGAGAATAGAGCCCTGTCTCTTCCTCCTCTGTGCTGGGATGACAGGTATCTACCACCACACCTAGCTTTTACATGGGTGCTGGAAATCCCAACCCAGATCCTCGCGATTATGCGGCACTTTACCAACTGAGCAGTCTCCCCAGTGCTTAGGTCAATCTCTTTGATAATCCCTGTGGGCTATCTTTTCATTACAGAATTGCTCTCGCTGGCTGGGTGGTACCCGACTGTAATGGAACGCTAGCTCTTCGAAGGCTGAGGCAGTATCTACAGCTCCAAGTTTGAAGTCAACCTGTCTCCATAATGAGTTCCAGGCCCAGCCAGGGAGACACAGGAAGACCCTGCCCTGTCCCATAAGAAAAGAAAAATAGGTGGTTCCAGGACAATGTATCTGAAACATTACAACATTATCAAGGCTACTGTACACTGAAAGAGTCTAAGAACTATGATATTATTGTGTTTTTATTTTGTTAAAATGTAATAGCCATTTGAACTGTACGTCTGCTCTGCAGTAGGCCAATCTTAAACTTCGAGCTGCCTTCCTGAGGGCTACACTGAAAATCCCACATCTCACCACCATCTGTTGCATTAACCTTTGAAGACTTTAGATGATCTGGCTAAAGTGTGGGGGGGGGATGAAAAACACACTCAGGTCATTTTCCCCTTGAATTTGCAGGTAGTGATTCAGTAGAGGCAAATCCACATCTGGCCTTCTTGTTCTGCCAAATTCCAGTGGGAGCCTCAGGGGTCGAATGGTCTTGGAGAATGTCTCCAAACCATACAGTTGCATCCTAAGTCCTTTCCCTTGCCTTGGTGGATCTGAGAGGCTCCAGGAAGCCTTTCCTCTGGAGGTATCCCATTGGGGTTGGTGATTCCCACTTCTTGTGCATCTCTGAGGTGGCAGTGCAAAGGCCACTGGGAAAACACACCCATCCAGCCCACAGCGTCACTTACCTCATGAGGGCCACATGGCTGAGGAAACCAGTGGCCATCATTTCGTGGAAAGGAAATGAGTCCTGAGCAGCTAAAGTGGTCAGAAACATCTGTACTGTACAGGAACCTGGACAGGAATCCACGTAGTATTTTACAGTTTGCAACAGATTGAATAGCATTTATCACCTTAAGATGTTTATACAGATGCCATTAAGGGTGAGCTCTTTGAAAATCAAATTTTCTTTCATACTGGCTCTAAATTAAAGCTTCTGAAACCACAGAAAGATTGGCTACTCAGGACTCAATCAAACCTCTGTTTCAGCAGCTGCACCCAAGTTGAAACAACAGCCATTTTTAGCAATTTACAGAGCTGTGTTGATTGAAGGGTAGGGTTATGGTTAAGGACAAGGAGGGAAGGAGGGAAACGGAAGGAAGGAAGGAAGGAAGGAAGGAAGGAAGGAAGGAAGGAAGGAAGGAAGGAAGGAAGGAAGGAAGGAAGGAAGGAAGGGAAGAAGGAAGGGAGTAAGGAAGGGAGGGAGGAAATGGAAGGAAAAATGAAAACCCAACAATATCATCAAGATTTTGATGTTGATTTCTTTTTGCGTGTGTGAGTGTGGGTACACATCTTTGTGCAGGCTTACGATTCATTTGTAACAATGAATTTAAGTTTACTTTTATTTGTTTCACATAAGCATAGAGACAATGTCAAAATGAAATGAGATTTCAGAGTGAGAAGGATGGCTGTATTTTTGTGTGTGTCATATCAAGATTGGTGATCTCAGCTCAGAATTGTCTGAATTAAGTCAAATCAAATTACAAGTGAACTGTCAGTGGGAACTCTCTGGCATTGGAATGCTGTATTTTTACACTCAGCATTTCAGAGGTTATTGAACTGCTAAGCAGACCTATTGTGGTGCAGGAATAAATTACTATAGTGACAATCTTCCTATTAATTCCTTTACTCAAAATATTTTGAAAGGAGAATTTATTCAACAAATGTCCTTATTGAGTGTTTACAGCATGTCAGACACTGTCGTAGG
Source organism: Zapus hudsonius (assembly GCA_004024765.1). NCBI lineage: Eukaryota > Metazoa > Chordata > Mammalia > Rodentia > Dipodidae > Zapus > Zapus hudsonius. Next base: position 29,731 of record PVHP010008002.1, on the reverse strand, counting down.
AGTGAGACGGGTTTGCTTTACGATACAAGGTGGATAGAGAAGGGAGAAGCAATTTGCTGGAGAGCCCAGAACTCTTCTTGTGGTGAGGAGCCATTTATGCTTTCTTTGTCTTTTGAGCAAGAATGTGGCATAATGACAACTGCACTTTTAGGAGCAATGGAGGAGGAGAGGAGGAGGTAGGAGGAGGGTTATTCAAAATTAAAGATGTTATGAATAAGCCATATGGAACCCTACTTCTTCACTAGCTAAATAATACACATATTAAAAAAGAGTTTGGGCAGAAGTATTCTGTGAGGACCAATAAAAAAAGCCATAGGATGTTAGAAATTTTCAGTGACAGGGGTGGGTTTTTTTTTTGTCAGGGAGAGCCCTGATGCCCCCAAGACATTACAGGCTAATTGCAAGACTCTTGGTTGCTCACCAGAACTGATGGAAGACCCTATTGCTGAGAATACTGCATACTTGGGCTGCAGGACACTGAGAAATCAAACTAGAGCTAAGCTGAAAGCCTCCTCCATGTTGAACAACTGTCCTGATGCTGGAAAAGCTACGCAGCCTGTTGGAGAAAGGTCTTGACCAGAAGTGGACCTGGAAAGCTTTATTGCTGGCCAGACAGGCCAAAGGTGCCAACTGGCTTAATGGTGTCCTGTCTGTTATGGGGGAAACAACTGCTCTCTGATTGGCTTGGAGGCCTACTCCACCTGGTACTGGAAACCTATCAAAAGCCTATGGATGGGGAACTACTGCTATTATCTGGACTAAAACGATATCTAATGCCCAACAAAATGCCCTCTAAGTACTTATGCAATATATAAATATTTATACCATATATTAATGCTACTCTCACTTTGGGTTAGAGACTTTTTTTCAGATGGCAGTGACCACTGGGGAGACTCAAAAGTCACCATAGTGCTGAGAAGAGACAGTGGAGTGCTCAGCATTGAGTGGAACGACTCTATCACATCCCAAGGCTCAGGAGCATGTGCAAGAGGTGGCAGAACGAATGCAAGACCAAAGGAAGGAGACGAGTGCTGACAATACTGAACTCCAGACACAAAGCGGCTATGGCCCTCACTCACATCCTCACAGTGGCTGACACTGCCTGCACAAGACCTGTGTAATAGACAGAGAGACTAGACGGAAAGAAGGGACTCAGTAGAGGGGACAGAGGGGAGGGGGGAAGGGAGGATGGTAGGGGTTATGATGGTGGCATATCATCCATATATATGGAGATTGCCAATAAGAAGTATTTTTAAAGGCACTTCGGTAGATGATAGCTATCTGTAAGACTGCATGCGGAGGAATGGGAGGTGTGGTTGCAGTCCTGGTTCAAACATCACTTAGTCACGTGATAATAGAAGCTACTTAAGCTAGTTTTCACTTATTCTCATTCATGATTTCTGATTGAAGCTTCCTGGTTACCTGGAGATAGGTCAGGAATTGTGACTGTCAAGATTGATGGAAATCTCCAGAGGAGCAGCTTAGACTGCACCCCTTGCTCTTAGAAAGAGCACCCCTAACTCTAATAATAAGTCCTGTTATTCACATTTGGGTGTCTAGGGCAAGACCAGAGTTCCATGGTAGTCCCAAAATTGGGATGATTATTTATCCCAGGAATGTTTATAGACGGGCTGAGGGATTTGTTAGGTGAAGTCCTTGGGGGAAGAGAGGGGGGATTTGTTGATTCTACAAAATTACCTGGAGGAGTCTCTGTGCATATTCACTAAAGGGAATCTAGAATTCTCCTGAAGACATTTAAGTTCTCCATCATCTTCTCCACTGTGACCATGGTTTTTGCAAACATGATGTATTTTAACATCTTATATAGGGATGTTAAGTCACTCTGTGGGCAGAGGCAATATTCTGAATAATGCCAGGGGGCATTGTGGACCAGAGAGAGAATCAGATATAGGAACTCCTTCAGGGAAAGCCTGTGTTCTTTCTGTGACTCAACACTTTATGTTTTAAAAGATCTGAGGCTTTGCCCCAAGCTTACCTGGTAAAGATGGAGCAGGAGAGAAAGGTTTACTTTCCTGCTTGGTGCTGCTGTTATTTAATCTCACTGCCAAAGGGGAGACAATTCTATCGAAAACAAAAATAACTGATCTTTCGTCATTCTTGTGCTGAGTAGGTTTCTTTACTTTTCAATCCATCAAATTGTTTGTTACTTACTTACTTACTTACTTGCTTACTTTATTTAATCTTTTGACAAGGTCTTTCTATGTAACCTAGGAACTCTAATTCTCCTGCCTCAGCATTCTGGGGGATGGGGTTTTTACCTTTTGATGGCAATAGACACCCCCACCAGGGGCGGAATCAAAAACTGGAGGATGTCTATTCTTCTGTGGGCAAACTACAGAGAGCACTTACTAACCAGAAGCTGCTGTGAACCAAGGCAAAGAGGTACCCACCCATCACGTCCCCTATTGCCCATTGGAAGATGGTGTTCTTAATGGGGTTATTTCTACATAATTCAGATAGAAAGTTACATATTATTATTCATTATCCAACTCAGTTTTCCACTGATCCTACTCACTGTTTTCCTGGAGGAAGCCTTTGTTTTCTGCTTAGATAAGGATTCTTAGAGGAGAAGGCTTGGGTTTGATAAAAGAATCAGGATGAGAGGACGGATCAAAGTGTGACGTGCTTCAGCATTTTCTATCAGTTTAGAAAGCAGTTTTTAAATAAGGTCAAGTAAACATTTTTTTTTGTTTTTCTTGGCTGATTTTTGGGGGGTGGGGTTAAATATAGAAATGAGACTATCCTGTGAAACCAAGGTAAAGAGGTAACTGCCCAGTATGACCCATAGTGCCTATTCGAAGATGGTGCTCTTAATGGGCTTATTTCTACTTAATCTAGAAAGGAATAAAATTCTTCTTGTGGGGGTGTTTTCTATGTGTATGAGTATATGTGGAGGCCCGAGGTTGACATTAGGTGTTTTTCTCTATGTCTCTCTGCTATATTTACTCAACCCCAGGGCTTGCCTTCCACTGGTCTAGCTAGCCAGCATGCCTGGGGCGATTCCATGTCTGTATCCTGAGCTCTGGGATCCTAGGAGGGGAAGGGCGGCCATATCTCACAGCCTTTACATGAATGCTCTTGCTTGAGCAGCAAGTGCATCGTCCACTGTGCCTCCTCTCTAGCGCTGAACAATAAAGTTCTGACCAAAGAAGCCTAGAAGGGCACTGTGTTGAGGATTTCATTTGCCTGAGACCCTAGCATCTCTCACACTTGGCCTACACAGGTGTTTGTGGAGGGAAGGAAAAAGGGCAGTGATGACAATCCCCCACCACCTCAGAACTATGGACATCACCATTGAGGTGGACAGACCTCACCAACAGCTTCCAAGTCCTAAATCCAACCTGGCCTCCTGACAGTGGAATTGCTCACCTGTTGGAAAGAATACAGAAAGTAGGAAGTGCTGTCCCATGGGCTGGTGTGGTCATCAGGTCACTGCTTTCCTAAGAGATGACAGTGAGCTCAGTGCTAACTGTTTCTGGTGTTTCCAGGGCTCCTCAGCTTTCTCTGACTTAATGCCAAATAAGAACAAGATCACTCGACTCCAGGATCTTTAATTTATAGTTAAGAAAGCATCTTGCTTCATCTTTTCCAGCCATTTCATTTTTGCTTTGACATTCCTCTATGATATTTCTTTATGAACAGCTCAGGTGATGGAGAGTGGTAGCAATCATGGGCTGTTTCATAATCAAAGTTCATGACAGCTTGAGCCTCATAAAGATGTCCTTATACATAGGAACCATTTATAAATAAATGTGAGGAATATGATAGATCTGCCGTGTCTTAGGAGAGTCGCCCGGGGAAGCCTGACATTTTCAAGCAGCTTGTGGGATTCTGAGCATGATGGTGTCTGTGCAGAAATACAGTGATATGTACACAGAGCTCAGCCAGCTGTCGATGGAATAAGGTGAATGAAAGCAGATCTCGAGAGAGTCATGAAAATTAGACTATTTCTCTAGTCATTACTAAATTTGTGATTACTACCGTGGCATTTCATCATCTTATACCATCATCCTACCTCTGAAAATCTTATAAAATATATTTTCTCAGACTACTTAATATATCAGCTCCTGTTTCAGAGAAGGCATGTGTATTTCAAGCTGGCTGTAAAGTCACCTTGTCGTCTGACTGGTCCGTGATGCATTGTTGAATTTTTCATGCGTTTCCCCAGACTTGATCCTGCAGTGGTCAGTGGAGTGAGAAGCCAGGAAGCAGGGTCATAACAGGATGGTACAAGCGCATATGCTGACTTTGTGGCAGTCCTTCAGCTCTCCATGCTGCCGGAGTTTGGATTCCTTCAGGTGGGCAAGGCTGTGGGGCTCTGATTGCTTCAAGAACACGCCCATAACCTTGCCAGAACAGCCCCTTCTTTTCTTTTTATCTTGAAAGTCCAACAGATGCTATTTAAAGAAATGACTTTATAGAGTGGCAATCTTTCAGTAACAAGAGAGATAACGTTGAGACTCATTATGGAAGTGTCATTATCCCCGTATTTGTAAAACCTTGTTCAAACAGACTTTGCCACTCAATCAAAAATTTACCTTTCATATAAAATTCCTTTGATTGTTCAATCAGTTTATATTGTAGGAACCTGGAACCTCTCCGTGAAATGTAATATTGTCTAAATGGACGTAAAATTAATCATTTTCCTTATGTAACTGCAAAAGTATTTCATTAGGAATAATAATAGCTGTACACATCGATCCTTTATTTTCTATAATGTGGTGCCCTCGGTGTCTTCAATGTGATCTTCATCCTTACAAGAACCTTTTGGACAAGTAAGCTGCCATTATCCTTTTGTCATAGATGGAGATGCTGACCTTTAGAAAGGTGAAGTGACAAGTTCACGTGGCTAGAAAGTGGCCCTTGATGAACCCAAACACAAAGCCAGTGAGCTTATCTTTAATCCCTATCTTTAATCACACAGAATTCATCTTAAAAGATACCATTTTCAAAGTGACTTGCTTGCATCTGAAAGTAAGTTATTTCTGAAGTAACAATGATATACAATTTTCTTTCTGAAGTTTCAGGGAATGTATTAGCACTTGCTATAGAGAGCATGCTGAACCAAGCCCACTCCCACAGAAAGAAAACGGTGTGCACATGCGATCATGTAACATTAGGAGGTGGAGCTTTAGGGATGTCATCAGTTCATAAGAGGGGAGGGGTGGAGACTCAGTGAATAAGATCAATGTCCTTATGAATAACATGTCAAGAGCTCCTGTGACCCTTCTGTCATGTGAGGACACAGGAAGATGACTGCATGAATCAGGAATTGGGCCTGTATTAGACACTGAGCTGATCTTGTACTTTTCAGCTCCAGAACTATGCACAAACATTGTCTGTCACTTAAGCCCTTTTGTTCTAGCAGCCTCGGTAGAGATGGCAGTGCTCAGGTACTCTCTCTCCAGCACACATACATTAATAAGAAGATAAGTACAGTTTTTGGTTCATATATTGTCAGTGAGAAACTGAGAAAATATGACAAGATTCTCAACCTTGAACAATAAATGGCTTTGGATGATCGAGAATCCGGATCACCTTTACCATGTTTCAGTGCTTTTTTAGCTATTTTTAGTCAAGACTTTTTGTCCTAATATAAGGATATAAGTAGAAATAGAATATAATGGTCATAAAAGCTGTACAAGTCTCACATTGCTTCTAGGTGAAAGCCTTTATTACTACCATTTTGTGAACTAAAGGATAAGATATTGGAATGTTTTAGGACCAAATGTAAAATAAGGACAGATACTTATCGAGCATTTAGTAGGTATTTAATTCTCACAATAACCCTTTGAAAGAGATGCCCTTATGTTACAGATGATAAAGATGAGACAGCTCCAGAACTTTCTGAAGGTCGTACCATGTGTCAGGGTCAGAATGAGAGCTAGGCACTCTGCTCGAGAAGCTTCTTTTTGCATCATTCCTCTACTTCTCTGCGGCCTCCAATACATTAGACTTGCCACACATTCCTGTTATGTTCAAATTATAACATGACATGGAGTCATTTTTAGGGGTAACAAAATTCATGACTCTAGCACAAATCTCTTTGTCTTATTTGGTAACGTTTTTGTTTTTATGTTTACTCTCTTTCAACACTGAAGTATTCATTTTCAGAAAATTCATTAATTTTAAATATTTTGTAGGTAGAAAACACAGTATCTGCTAGGCACGCCTTTAATCGCAGCACTCGGGAGGCAGAGGTAGGAGGATCGCCATGAGTTCAAGGCCACCCTGAGACTACATAGTGAATTCCAGGTCAGCTTGGGCCTACCTCAAAAAAAAAAAAAAAAGGAAAACACAATATCTATGATGTACTCTGCTGGGCATTTGGGAGGGTTAGAGTGGCCCTGTACTATTTTTATAAAGTGTGTCTCTATGTGTTGTGTGTGTGTGTGTGTGTGTGTGTGTGTGTGCACGCGCGCACACACACAAATCCATATGCAAATGTACATGCTCATGCCCACTGTAAAGGCCAGAGGAGAACATGGGGTGTCATCCCGAATCACTTTTCCATCTTATTTCCTTGAGACAGGATCACTCACTAAACCTGGAACTCACCTGTTTTTTGCCTAGACTGGCTGACGGATGGACCTCGGGGATTCTCCTATCATGCAGAACCAAGCCTGCGTGGCTCTTTTTACATGGGTGCTGGGGATGGAACTCAGGTTCACATGTTTGTGCAGCAAGTACTCTTACTTACTAAGCTATCACCCCAGACCTTCATGACTGCTTTTAAAAATCCCATGCTTACAGGAAGCGGCTGAAGGAGTCAGGGGATTAATTTTCATCAGGAGAGAGGTCAGGAATGACTTGTGAAGGTGATAACATTGAGGATGTTCTCTACAGGATGAATGTTTGCTATCAGAGATGTCACATTTGAATCCATAAATCTCCTAAAGGCAAGGACACTAACAACCAGAAAGGTGGAATGACCTCCCAAGGTCACATTCTGCCATCTGTAGCTTCCTTCTTCATTTCTAAACCTGAATGCTCACTTAGAGCTTGTTGTCCCATATAGTTTTGACAGATTGTCCCGATTCCATATGGGCTACTTTGTTCATATTTTAAAAAGACTCTCAAGAGGCAAGTAAACCAGAAGTTAGCAATTAGTAAAAATCATTAAGGAAAAGCAATGCTGACTAGGCAACTCTGATGTAGAGTTTGACAGATTTTGTGCCAAGTCAGACTTGGAAGAGAAGGAGAAGGAGCAGATGGGGTTTTGTGCTGGTAATGACAGCAGGTGGGAAACAGGTGAAAGCAAACAGATGGACCCCATAGCACAGAAAGACCACCGGCGCCATGCTTTCCAGGGCTTTGTTCCCAGCTAGTCATAAGATAAAGTTCAGTTCTCTACAAAAGTCTTAGTGAGGACAAATTCCCTATATGATATAATGTGTGTGCACTGTTTGTGCGAGCTGTGGTAGAGGGGAAGTTTCAACACTAAGGCTGTGCCTACAATGAAGATCGAGAAAAGTGGGAAACATAAGACAGGTACAATGAGAGAGAAATGCATTACAAAATAGCAGACATATATACTATAAGGGAAGCATAAAGCATTTATGGAAAATGTGGTATTTAAAATGAGTCTGAGCTGTGTGGGAGGAGGAGTCAGAAAGAAAAGGAAATGTTTAAGAGAAACAAAGGCTCAGAGACAGGTAAGTGGTGGCGTAGGCTTGCTTAATTGTGAGGACTGCAGTAGGGTTAATGGCAAGCACGTGTGTCACATGTCATGCGTGATGTGTCCTGGAGAAGCTGTAAAAGAAGGTGGTTTGAAGCCCCAACATGTTACTATGTGGCTAGAAATAGACCACTTCAACCCTCCTCAACTTCAAGTTCATTTTTATACTAAGATAATTTCTACAATCTCTTCCAGGCTTAGGAGCTAGTAAATACTATCCTAGAATCTTCTTAAAGCAAGGGATGTGTGCTCATGTTAGAATTCAGATTTTGGGGTGGGATATATACTCCTTAGGACAATCATTATATTATTTGTATAAGGTTGGCTTCCATTTACAGCCAGGAATACAGATTTGCATTTTTCAGCTTTAAATTTTTACGAATGTGAAAACCATGTATTGATTTGTAGGAAAAAAATAAGTATTTATATTAATGTGTGCCATTTTCAGTTCATACGGGTGTTATACCTTATACCACAATATAGCTGTGTTTTCATTGCTATAAAATTCATTCATGGATTCATTCATTCATTGAAGAAATATTTATAGACTGCTAACTGCATGTCCTGCTTGAGGCAGTAGTGATAAGTTGTAAACACAGGGAGCAAAATCTTTGCTCCATGGAGCTGAAATTTTTGGGAAAAGAGACTGTTAATAATAAGAAATTGACCTGTGAGTAAGTTGTGTCTGGTGTTAGCAGGTGATAAGTACTAAAGACAAATCAATGTTGCAGGACAGGAAAGACCTGGAGGGTTGCAGGGGAATTATTAGATGAGATGCTCAAGCCATCCGATTAGGAAGCTGACACTTGATCGAGCTTTCCTGAAGCAAGGAGAGAGACCATACAGGTATCTTAGGGGAGGAATATGTAAATACTTTATTGACCACCAAGTAAAATTGATGTTCTTGCATGCTGAGTTTACGCACAGCCAGACTCACTTGGAGAAAAACACTTTAGGCAGAAACAAATAAACTTAGGTCCCATGGAGACTTCCATACTGCAGAACACAGAAATGAGAATATCTTGGGGAGACAGTGTGTTTTTTGGGGGTGTCTTGATTTTAAATGCTAGAAGGCCATCCATGGAGAAACTCAGCAAGCCAGTGAGAAGGGGGCATGCTTTGGGGTTTGGAGAAGTAGATTTGGGAGTCATTGCTGTAACTCCATGGTTAAAAGCATGGTGTTGCCAAGAGAACAAAGTAAAAAGAACCTTACCAAGAACTCACTCACTGTGGGCTCCTGGGTGCCAGGCCTGAGCCAGCAGGTAGTTCACATACCCAGTTCATTGATTGCAAAGGAGGCTGGCAGTATATCTGAAATAAACATACTTGTGTTTTAAGGGTTTTTTTCAATAGAAACAAGACAGTGCTGATTACATCTGTGAGAGAGACGTGAGTCTAAGTGTCCTTTAAGTGGATTCCAATGACTTAGTTCTCTACACTGATTTATTCTCTGGGACAGCAGGCTATTGACCAAATCTGCATCCATCACAGGATCGTTTGGGAGCCTTACAAACAGTGCCCGTAAAGGTGTCTGGTACAAAGGAAACATCAGTGAATGTTGGCTACTGCTACTCAAAGCAAAACTAAATGAACAATGTGATAGCTTAAAATAATAACAAATGAGCAGGTTTTAGGACTGTTTAAAAATATGAGAAATTCAAACATTTTTGTCTTCATATAGCAGTGGAGAATAATTCAGCTAAATGAAAGCTTCCAGGATTAAGCAGGTGTTTCTTATTTTTGCAATTAGGACTTGGATGGGATCCGATATATTTTATTCTTTTAAGTGGTTCGTCTTCTTTTCAAAAAAAATTACAAATCCTTTTGATGTAGACTAAGGATCTTCTCTACAGAAAAATAGGTGTAAATATGCTATAAAAGTACTCAAAATTTAGAAAATAATCCAAAGGACATTGTATCATTTCAGAGTTTTGCTAGAGCAATGTCTAATGAGTCAAACCCCCTGGGCATAGAGATGTAGCTTTGTTTGACTTACTATCTATTATTTCTTAAGGCCCAGGTTCTTTAAAGTTACACCTCAATTTTTCAGAAAAAACAATATGCTATAACTATCTTCATGGAGTTAACTAGATAATCCCAAACACCATATGTGACTGTCATGTGGTACACTCACCAGTTTTAAATCTATTTTAGTCATCATAGTCCAGCCTTTGTTCTTTACTTTCTTTGTATCGATCCATTCTACCCTTCTTTGAACTGTCTTTATTGTTTTGATGGTTCCTTCACTCATAAGCTTAGTAATTCTTTCTCACACTATCCTCATTATATATCTGTATGAATTATATTTGCTATTATTTAAGAATTATAATTTGGGGGCTGGAGAGATGGCTCGGCAGTTAGGGCACTTGCCTGCAAAGCCTAACGACCTGAGTTTGATTCCCCAGTACCAAAAAAAGCCAAAAAGCCAAAAAAAAAAATGCAAAGTGGTGCATGCATCTGGAGTTTGTTTCCAGCAGCCGGTAGCCCTGGTGTGCCCATTTGTTGTCTGTCTTCCCCCTTCTCTTCCCCCTTCTCTTTCTCCTTCCTCTCTCTCTCTCTCTCTCTCTCTCTCTCTCTCTCTCTCTCTCTCTCTCTCTTCTTAGCAAAAAATAAAATATTAAAAAATAAAAATTATAACTTGGGCTAGAGAGATTTCAGCAATTAAAGGTGCTTGCTTGCAAAGGCTGATGGCCTAGGTTTGATTCATCAGTACCTATGTAAAGTCAGATACACAAAATGTACATGCATCTGGAGTTTATTTGCAGTGGCAAGAGGCCATGGCAAGTCCATTCTCTCTCTCTCTCTCTCTCTCTCTCTCTCTCTCTCTCTCTCTCTCTCAAGTCCATTCTCTCTCCTCTTCTTGCAAAGAAATAAATAATTTTTAAAAATTATAATTTAATATGCAATGTTACAGGCATTTGACCTGGCAATGCTATGGAAGCTGAACAAGGTCACACAAAGAAAAGCTGTTGCTTCTATCTCTGGCCACGGTACCTAGGTCCATAGACACTTGATGAAAGAGAAGCTGGTGACTTCCATCATGGAGCTAAATATGCATCCTGTCCAGGATTCAGGGGAGTTGATCCAGCAGGAGGATCTGGCAGGAGCCCCGTGCCTGCCAACAGGGTGAACCTGCAGATAAGTGGCAATGTGCATGAGCGCCAAGAGTGCCCAGTGCCCTGTACCTACATTCCAAGCTTGAGAGGGAAAAACAACGAAGATAGCTGGTGCTGTGACCCCACCTTCTAAAGCTTCTGTCAAATGTATCTCGAAGCCCCCACTATTCTGGAAATTTGCAGAGGAGGGAGTTCTGGAAAATAGAGCTCAAACTTAGCTAAGTTGATGAACTATATACATCACAGTACTTATTGATGATTGGTGAAGGATGGAGGTTCACAGGCGCCCCTGAAATCTCATTACTGGGTTGGGGTTTATGAATCCAGAATTATTCAAATCTTTTTTTCTAATTGGCAACAGTAATAGTGCCAGTGATTCAGCTGATAAAGCATTGCCTTCTAAATGCAGGGGTCCAACAACTGATTTGTTTTCTAATTTTTGTCTCTTTCTCATTTTTTCTTTGTTTCAGAGTAACAGTTCTGAGAGTAGAACTCTACCACCTCCAGGCACTAAAGCAAAGAGGCCACATTCTAGATAACATGTTCTTAGGGTACATTTTGTTTTCCAATTTTAAAGAAAAGGCATACTTATTATACATTTATTTTAATTTCATAAAATAAATGTTTTTCTTTGAAATCAAATGTTGCCATTAATTTTAAGTCATAGAATTGTGTTGAAGATATTGCTGTTTATTTTGGATTTTTAGGCTTTTGAAGGCTTGGTGTTCCTTTATTACTACCCTCGCTTTTTATTTTTGCCCTTATCAATATTTTGAGTCAACAGGAAACTTGTAATTAGATTGTTTCTTGATCTTTTACCTGATATTCAGACATGGAGAGGAAGCTAGCTCTGCCTATCTGCTCAGAGATGAGACAGCCTTTCTGTTCAGAGCTAGATAAAAACAGCCCAGATGCTCAAGGTTCTTATGGGGAGCTACTTTATTGCTATGGGAACCTGTGCAGCTCTCCTTCCTGCAAACACTTATCACAGAGAAATTGCTTCATGGGATTTTACAGAACATTTATTTTTCCAATGTCAAGTGGTTCTCAAAATCTTATGTCTTATAATGGTATATGATGATACAAGCTTACACATACATAAATTAAAATACACAAATTCCTTGTCTTTTCAATCCTTCTTGAAATTATTACCTAAGATACTTCTTGGTATTCTAAAAATATGATTATGAGAGAAAATATCAATTGATGGAAATATGACATTAGGGAAAAAAGTTATTTTAGTTTCCTAAAAATGTATTCATTCAAAAACCATGTCCATTGAGGAAATAATTCTTCCAACATTGGTATTAAGTTTAAAAAAAATTAACAAGAATTCTTTGGTTTTAGCCTTATAATCTAAGCAGAAAGTTTTATTCATGTATTTTATCACTCAAATTATTTCTGTAATTTCATAATTTTCATAGACCATGGCCTAATTTGAGTTAACAGTCTTGTGGGCTTGTGTATCACACCATGCCTAGGAGGAGGCAAATATTCAAGAAACACTTGTTGCCTAAGACAAGAGACCAAATGAACAGATAAATTTACACAGCTGTATGTGTCTGCTTAGCAGCCCAGTAAGTTCTAATGTCAGTTATCCTGTTTATTCCTAAAGAGCCTTTTAAAACTGAGACAGTCTTGTTTCTCCTCCATTTTGGCACTCACTGCTGGTTCTGAGATGGAAAATAGACAGGAGTCCAAATGTCTGGTCCATCTTTAAGTCTTTCTAACTTCAAAAACACCAAAATCATATTATTGTCATCACTGATAATTCAAACTTCTCACCGACTCACCATTTGTTCATTTCATTCATTCATTCACAGTTCTCACCATGAAAAGCCATATACCCCTGTACTGAGCACCAACCAGGCCCTTCAACATCCAAATCCAAGGTCTGCTTTCCCACATTAAAAGAATTTACCACAGTGCACCGCACCCACCAACCTCTGGTTTCCCTCACACTGAAACCTCATCCTATGATATGCTTATCTCAAAATTTCTATATAGGTCCACAGATGAATTAGCCCTGTAAAAGCTGGAAGGAGGTGACTCTGGTGTTATGTGGGTTACCCTGCATCCGTCTTATTTTCCACCACATCTTCCTTTCAACCTAGATAATTCCACTGGGAGTCCTGGTGGTGGGGTTAAATATGCACCTAGCATGCCCAAGGCCCTGAGATCAGTACACCACCTTACCAATAAATTTGATAAATAAATAACTTAAGGGATGGTTAATTCATAATATTTCTTGAGAGAGAGAGAGAGAGAGAGAGAGAGAGAGAGAGAGAGAGAGAGAGAGAGCTTTCAGTGCTTTCCAGTCCTTTCCAGTCCTTTAAAGATAAAGGCCAAACCCTACCCTGGCCACCATGTTGCCTGCATGTGTCCTGGCTTCATGCCTCTCTCCTTCTACACTGCCACCTTTCAGCTTCTGGAATGGGCAGTGCTTACTCTTGCCAAGAGGAAGACCTTTGCATATATTGTTTTTTTTATCTTTTTAATTTGCAGTCAAATACACATATCCTTATATTTAAACGTTTAACCATTTGCCTGTGGTATTTCAGGACACTCACAATGCTGTATAATCATCGCTGCTATTGGCTTCCAGAACATTTCCAGCATCCCCGAAGGAAATCCATATGCATTCCACAGTAACTCCTCATTCCCACCCCCAGACCTTGGCAACTGCGACTCTGATTTCTGTCTCTACGGAGCTTCTAGACATTTCATAAAAGTGAAATAATGCAATATGTGTCTGACTTCTTTCACAGCACGATGTTTTCAGTTGTAGCATTTATCAGAGCCTCGTTCCTTTCTGGAAATACTGTTCCACTGTATAGGATATTGAACATGCCATTTCTTTCTCAGAACGATTTCCATCTTCGCCTTTATCTCACCCTCCACCACTTGTCCATCGACAGTCGGTGACCACTCCCTCTTCGAAATTCCCAGAAACCTCACCCTAGATGAAGTCATATGCTTTTCTTTAAAGCTCAGCTTTTTCCTCTGGACAACTTTTATCTTAGTCCATAATTACACATTCATTGGTGTTTATTTGATTAGAGGTTTTCCCAAACTTGAATCCAAGATCCGTGAGATGAGAAATCATCTCCAAGTTCACTCCTCAAAGCTATCATGGGGCATAACATGTAAGTAAACCTTCTCAAATAAATCGTGAATTATCATGTCCTAGGAAGGAGCTGCTTAATATTTTATCCCCCTCCTCCCCAATGCTATTTTGAGTATGAATAGAAATAGTTCTGTCACCAAGAAATTCCATGGGGGAATTTCCCTGGCAGAGAATAGCGCCAGGGCTGTTTGGGGAGAGGGACTTTTCCTGATCCTGAATGACAGCACCCAGTGCCTGTGCCACCTGTGAGGCCAATGCCCCGAGCCACCATTCCCTTCACTCTGCGTATGTCCTGCCTCCATTTCTTCTAAACTGAGACACAGGTACACTCGTTAACATTCTTATCTCATCATTAGAAAAGTAGTGATTATCTATAAGTAATCATTTCTTGTTCATCTTTCTTTTCCAACAGTTTTAGCAAGCCTGGCTGCAGTCTGCTGGACTTCTGTCATGTCTGCAATGGAAAGATGCCTTTCTCTGTAAATGAGATGGTGTTCGTGTGGTGAAATGTAACCTTCACACTCCTGCCAGCCAGAAGTGACTGCAGTGACGCTGTCCTTTCTTAATCTTTTCCTGATATTTGTTTTGGGTTTAGAAGTAGTATTTCCTCCTCCATGCCCTTGCCCTACCTCAACCATAAACTACAGCCTTTGTGCAAGTGTTTGCCATCCACACAATACTGTCCTTCCTTGAGTAATCATACCTGGAAAACTTCCAGTTATTATCTCCTAAAGGTGATAACAAATTCATCTCTAGTTTTTAAAGACAGGTGACAAGTAAGTTCAGCCTCCCATACTACAATAAGACCACAACTTAGCAAATTTAATTGGTTCATCATTACATTTGAATTTTATGTGATTACTCATGAGTATTATTTTTCCTATAGGATTGTTTTATACTACAAATGAGATACTTGAAATTTTTTTCAGTGAGGCATAGATAAGAGATAATTGTGTTAAATAGACCATCATTTCCATGTAGCATTACTATTATCTTAGTTTTTTGTTTATGGTTTAATTTATCATATCAGTTTAGAAAATCTGGAGTATTTGTTGTCCTGGGCATAGCCAAAGTCCTCACAGGGTTCCCTTCTGTCAGAACGTGTGGTAACTCCTCAAGGCTGGCACAGAATACCTGGCAGAAATAACTAAAGGGAGAAAAGCTAGATTCGGGCTCATGATTTCAGGTCAGTCCTCTGGGCAGGGAAGGCATAGTGGCTGTGGTAGCTCCTTCTGGCTGGCAGGAGTGTGAGGTGGAAGACCCTCCCAGTCAGTGTGGTGACAGAGAGCTTGGTACAAAAGCAAGGTTGGGCTATCACCCTCAATGCCTGTCTCCAGTGGCCTAAGTCCACCAACCAGGTTCCATGTCCTAAGTAAGTTCCAAAACAGTACCAGTTGGGGACCGAGGGTTCAAAGTCAAGGGCCTGCGTGGGACAGTTCATATCCAAACCACAGCAGTAAGGTTGGCAGATGCAATTTTGATAAAATGTATGACTATTCCCTACAGGTTGAGTTATAAATGTATCCGAGGTGAACCACAAATGTGTTTCAAGAAACTTACAAAATAACTGCAATGGGTTTCAGGCCTCAAAGATGATCAGTGTTCTAATTAATTCACTTATTTAGCTAATTAAATAGGGATTATTTTTTAATCCAACGAGGCCCTGGGAAATGGAATGCCAGTGGCAGACATCGACAATTTGGAACTTAGTACTTATGACTGACTCAGAGCTTGGTTAGCTGGCTTATTAATGAATTCCCAATTTGTGAATGGTCACTGGAGTCTGATATAGTATATTTCTGAATTACATATAAAATCTTGCTTGTTCTGGCCATAATTTGGCATTTTATGAATTTTATCTTCTGTGGGTAGGAGAGATAATGCTATTTGTCAGGTTAGCATGATCATCAACTCAAGTTGGGTGCGATATTTCTTATAAATTGAAAGATTTTTCTGGGTTGTTTATATATATCGGTGATGTTCAAAATCGAAGGACATCCTAAACTGACTGGCTTTGGAATAAAGTTTTTGAGCTGGCAAGGAGGATCATGAATTAAGCAGTGGTTAATTCAACACAAAAGCCAACCCACGGGCACCTCTCTGTTCTCACAGAGAACAGTATCTGTCAACAGTATCTGTCTCCTCACTGTAGGTCTTCTATGACTTTCATTTTTTTTTTCATTTTTTTTCTTCTCAGTGCTTTCTTTGAGTCAAGGAGAGACCTAGTAGAAAACACACACACACACACACACACACACACACACACACACACACACACACACCAAATTCCTTTAGGATTAAAGACTCCCAAGATAGAATAGTATTCTTGCTACATTAAGCAAATCACTTTAAGGTTTTTGTTTTTTTCCGTTTCCTTATGCTAACTGAAGTTGTTTGAAGAAGCTGCACCTGTGTTAAAGATCCTGTAGACTGCTTGACCTTAGCTGAATAGAAGTTGTGATTGTGGAGAGATGGACTGTCAGAGTCAGGAGACACAATTCTCACAGGCTACCTTAGGCCCTTTACTAGCCACTTGATAGCAGCCTCTGTACATGACCGAAAGTCCTCTTTTCCATAAAAGTGAGATGTGTCACCAAGTGTCACACAACGCCAGCTCCATCAAGCCTAAAGATAGTAGTGTGATGAAGACAGCCCATGAATCCTAAGCTATCCTCTCTTGCAGTGGGCAGCCTACCTGTTGACTCACAGATGTGCTTTGTAGACACGGTGATTCATGCCTTTCTTTTATGTAACTCTAAGACTCTTGCAGCTTTTCCCGTGGGAGACCATGACATTCAACATAATTTACCATGTTCTTAGGCCATGGGCACTCGCTCACATTTGGCTCAAAACAAACTATTTCGTTTTTCTTGCTGAAAGTAGAGTTGGCATTTTTTAACCTTTTATTAACAGCTTCCATTCATAAACTCATTGTACCCTGATCACAATCCCCCGCCCACCACTTTGGTCTGTCTCCCCTCTCATAGCCCCCACTATTGAACTCACAGTCTGTCAGGGGCGAAAGCCTTTGGGGGCTCATGGAGGCACACCCTGGCTTAATCTCAGGATGGCACCTGACAGCTTGCCAAGAGGGGCTTGGCTTAATAAGTCTCAGGAGGTAGTCCTGATTGGCTATTATGCTCGCCATATGCACAGGTTCTTATCGTAGACTGACCAATAGCTCTCTGATTGGCCAAGGGGCTCTATATATGTTGTTTAATTTTTCGGCAATGGGAGAGAGCAATAAGGGAGAGCAATCAAGAGAGAACGCGTGTTCTTCCACCCATAAGCGGGGTGTGTGTGTGTGTGTGTGTGTGTGTGTGTGTGTGTGTGTGTGTGTGTTTTATCATTGCCCCCGCTGGTGGTGGGCAGTGACAATAACCCCCACTATTGAAGCCCTTTTCTTTCCAATGAGCCCTTATTCTGTTGATGTGCAGATAGCATCAGCCACTGTGAGGTCAGAGCTGTTGTTTTAGGTCAGCACTCATGCTTGAAACCAGAAATACACCAATGTCCGATCATTTGATTTTGACTTTGTTTGGTTTATTTGTTTGTTTTTCTTTCTTGTTGGTAATAGTTTTTGCTTTGTTTTTGAGACAGATTCTTATTACGTAGCCAAGGTTGGCCTTGAAATCATATTCCTCCTGCCTTAGCCTCCTGAGTGGCTGAGATGACAGGCATGTGTCACCACACTCTGCTTAGTCATTTGTGTTGAATATGAAAATGAAGCTGTTGTTATAGTGCTAATCTAATGTAGGAATGATAACTTGTAGCTCTAAATAATACGTGTTGCCTGGGTATCATTTTATTCTTAAAAAGAATGACTCAAAAAAACAAATACTGAATTTTTTTCATATGTAGATACTGAGTTTGAATTTACGTAGGTGGATATATATACATGAAGGGCATAAAGTAGAAACAGAAAAAAGAAAAAAAAACAGGACTCTGAGGAGGGAGAGAAAGAGTTCTAGAGAAGGAAGGGGAACAAGAGAGGGTCATGGGATTCCTGTGACATTCAAGCAGAAGGGACTCCAGAGGAAGAAGGGATTAGCAAGAGGGAGATAGGGAATGCCACTGCAGGGGTGAAGAGAACAAATCTAATGATACATGTATGAAACGTTGTTTTTGCCTCCAGGAGTGCCGTTGGCTGCCGCAGAGGGAAAACAGAGAAGCGGTGGGAGCTGAGCGAGGGCTGATGGCTGCTCTGCTGCTTTCCGCTGTCTCAGGGCGGGTCATCCACAGAGCTGGGGGGCTGACTCCATAGAACTGGCGGGCTGACGCTGAGGGCTGACGCAGGGGGGTCCAGCGAGGCACAGAGGCGAGCAGATGTGTATAGTATATCCACGTGGTTCTTTATTCAATTGGGGGAACTTACATTTATAGGAAAAAGGGGGTCAGGGGGAGGGGGAATAGGGAAGAGAAAAGGGGATTGGTTGGTTGGGGTGGTGAGTTAGTGGCCTGCACTGGGATAGGTGAGAATGGACAACCTGAGAATACTTCATTTGGGGGGCCTGAGTGGCGGAAAGTATGTGATTCTAGCCACCGTGGGGATGGGTACAAGGAAGTTTGTCTGATACCCATTGCCAGTCATGCTGAGATGGGAATGCTGGCTCCTGTGGCTAGCCCATGGGGGGTTGGGAGTCAGGGTTGATGGAGCTGGGAAACGCCTCCCGAATTATCGGGGTTTCACCTCACTCATACATTCTTAACCCTTTGTTCTCCGTGCCCTCAGTAGCAGTGCCAACAGGCAGTGCCCAACAAAACATCACCTTGACATTCATTACTTTGTATGCTAACAAAGCAAATTAATTTTTAAAATTGAAAAGCAAGAGCACTGACAGGCATATTTCGACTGGTTTGAAAGGTATGATTACAGACTTAGCTTCACAGAATGCCAGTGATTCCTTTTCCTGGGCAGGGGACCCAACAAATGGGCACATAGATTTGGTCACTGGGAATCCCCTCATGTCTGGACTTAGATAATTAGGGTGTTTGGGTGTCTATGACATTGCACTTAAGTTAGAAATAGCCTCAGAGTTTGGGCATGCACCAGTCACACGCGGAGGAAAATACCAAAGCCAAGGCCGTATATGATCCTGGAATATAGAATTGAGATAAACATCTCCCATCTCCTTCTCTTTGTGGTCTGTTCTTTGAACATCTAATCTTTCTAGTTCCATTCCCTGAATCACCAGGGAACTGAGTGCCATCTTCCTAAGAGGTCTGCCTTAGTGGCTTTGGCAGGCACATTATTGTACTTTTTTTAGCCAGCTCTCAAATATACGTGTCTGAGAAGAAATCACTCTTTTCCATTTACTGTCATGGGAAAACCCTTGAAAAGGTCTGTTTAAATGTCCATGTTGGAAAACAAGCTTTCATTGATTGACTCAAAGTATCCTTTCATCAAGGCCCGTTGGTGTTTTTTTTTTCCTTGAAGGTGGGGTGTTCTTCCATGTTGATATTGGAAGACTCCTCTGGTAAGATCTGTGAGTTTTGTAATTATGAATGATTTCCGTCTAAACCAATGATCAGATCCTATCTAAACCAGCCTCACTCACAGAAAACTTTCTACAGCCAAATGACTGTTGAAAGGTCAGTGTGAACACTAACTTTATTCAGCAACAGTGCTTGAAGAGAGAGCTGAGCTGTAGGGGAAAGACTGTTTGAAGGTGGAAAAAAAAGGTTGTTTTTCTCTTCTTCCCACAATGAGTTTCTTAGTTCTCTCCTTTTACACTTCACTGCTTTTAATGACTTACATTGTGTGGAAAGGGAAAGAAATGGGGTTTTTCATTGTCAACATATCCCTGGAATTCAGGGTTTTAAATTCTGTAATTAGAGCTTTAGGGAACTTGCCAGGAGGAACACCAGACTCCTCATTATCTTAATGGTTTCCCTGCATTGCTGGGCCTTATAACATGGGCTCTCTCTCTCTCTCTCTCTCTCTCTCTCTCTCTCTCTCTCTCTCTCTCTCTCTCTCTCTCTCTCTCTCTCTC